>QDHC01000733.1:1306230-1335739 GCA_013186455.1 Papilio dardanus tibullus | reverse complement strand
TGCTAGGTCTGGGTATGTCATTGTATCCCATTCAAGCTGTAGAAGCTATTGGCGAGTGACAAAACTTTATTTTTAACCGACTTCTGTATTTATCAGCTTCAACCAGCCTTCAAAACTTGAAAACTCTTCGACATAAAAATTGCCTTATGGAAATTTAGCGAACCAGTTCTGGCACTGGCGTACTGTCAACACACCTTCTCCATTCACATCGGTCTATTTCTTTCTGACTTCAACAGCATTTTTATCCTTTCTGTAGCAAAACATAAAATAAGTCGAAATTTTTGCTTTTCGCTCTCCATATTTATAAGGGCACCTATCAAAAACTATAACGTAGAATTAATTGAAACTTTTCACAAACTATCCTTGTTATATGAGCTTTCAAAGCATATAATAATTAAACGGCTTAAGTAAGAATTTGGGTACAAAAAATTCAATTAAATCCTCTATCGGGAAAAAACAAATTGACTTTCCGAACAACCAAATATATAGATTATCTTATAGGTACATATTTATTAAGCTGACGATCTAACGATAACTAATTTAGCATTTAAGTCTACTCTACATACATTTTAGAAGTCATTCAGGTCATAATTACAAATGACCAATAATTCTGTTTAATTTTCTTTCTTTTTTTCTCTAATTTTCTCTAATTTCTTGATTATTATTATTTTTAGCACCATAGGCATGATAGTTTTTTTAATTATTATAAAATTAAATATTTTAATGAAAACAAAGATACCGATTCTAATTCTTAGCTTATAAATATTTAACTTTGCTAGAAAATAGACGTGTTATTTAAATAGACAAGTTTTCTAATTGCATTAGTTAAGATAAATGTCTGAAAAATACTATTTTACATTATAATTTTGCATATTAGAAACTAAAAGACAAATGTTTTAATCGTTACTTGAACAAAGGGAAAATGACTAGTAAACAATTGTCAGTGAAGTTCTTAATAATTCTTCATTAGAATCCAATTGTACAAAAATAAAACTTTCTAATGTCTCTTGAATAACCTAAAGGGCCTTACGGCCTAAAATAAAATTCACGACACGTTTTTTTATATATTTTTACTATAGAAGTTATAAAAGTCATGTATTAAGGCTTATAGTCAATCTTAAAAGTTCCAAATATTTTAAGAAAGTCAAGTTTTGCTATGAACTCTTTAAAAAACAGGAAAAAACTTGGTTTACTTTCGTTTTCGCCATCTTGTAATTTTGAAACAGTTTCCCGCCGAATCCTGTCACGTGAGATAGCATTTAATGATGCTATCATATAAAAAATAAATATGATTGTAGTTAATTTAACCTGTAAAAAAATAAAAAGAAATAAGGTTTGTATAGTTCATAGCGTGATAATTAACTGTCATTACTATTTATTATTAAATATCACAACTTTGAGGAAACCTCCGCCTTTACCGTAGAAGAAGTCATGTTCCTTTAAGTATTTTTCTTCTTTTTACTATGAAAGTTTAGTGTCAAACTTGTTACAATATATCTGAGGCAGCTATTTATACAATTTCGATAGAGTTTATCAATCAAGCAGTGAATCGATTTCCCCAATGAATTAGAATGATTATTAAATGTTAAAGCTAAGATTAAAGTTAACATTGACGTTAATAATGTTTAAAAATAAAATGTTTTCTCTGTGATAAAGTTTTTAATTATTGTTTAACATATGAATATGAGCGCGGTGTCCGACAAGGAGATGTCGTATCTCCGAAAAGGTTCACCGCTGCACTTGAAAATGTCTTTAAGACGCTGGACTGGAAGACCTGCGGAAATAACGTCATTGGTGAGTACATCTCGCACCTTCGATTTGCTGATGACATAGTCATAATGGCGGAATCTCTGGAGGATATTAATATACCCTTAATCGACTGATGAGGGGACGCACATGAAGAACATTTCCTTCTTATGAATTCCCTCCGCCGCCTAATCCGCTTGCCCTTTCCATCTTTTCTTGATAAGAAAAAAGTAGGAAGGGAAGGTACACTAAAATGAGACCTCCAGTAGCACACTCATTGGCAGAAACGCGAAATTGATCCCACTTCATGTGCGTCTTCTATGTGCTCGTGGTTTCCCATTCGTGCAATAGATGTTGTTGGCGTTTACCAACCACTACGTATGTACAATTCAAACAGGATAAGTTAGTGTTCAAGGGTCTCCAGTCTAACTTTTGTTGAAGTTTCTCACTTATCAGTTTCTGCACATTATTGTGGTGGAGAAATAGTCAATCTCATTTATAGAACATAAATGAATTATGTTTTATTACATGGTCGATCCTTATCGCCCGAAACGTATATCCGATAAATCATAGATAGAGGTAAGGACAAATTTTAATCTCGGTTTTAAAGGTATTGTCACAAATAAAAGTAAGATATATTGCATTATATTTATTTCACGTTTCATAAAGGAAAATAGACAAAATATTAATCATCAAGCTTTTTTAACACTCTTCCCCTGCGCCAAAGCGGGTATTTTGCCAAATGCTTTGGAGACGTCTAATATCTTAAGTGGATCACTGATCATGTGTAAGGGATCTTTGCCGAGCTCTCGCCGAGAGACGCGATGAGGCGATGCAAAGGTAGCTCCCATCAAACAAACGATAAGAACGATAACCGCGATCTTCATCTATAAAGTACAAATTCAATATAAATATATTTTTTTACAGACGTTCTTATAGTCAAGGAAAACATCGTATTGCAACCTGAACATGTGTGTGGTCCTGCAAAATAAAAATAATATAAATGTGAAAGCTTAGATTTATGGATCGATATTTGATAGATCTCAATGTTTGGTACACATGTAGAACATATCCTGGAAGAACACATACACCACGTTTTTTTTAATATCGTCAAGAGCTAAGGAACAAAATGTATACTTACAATTAAGATCAAAATGAAAGTATTTTAAGTCTGATAATGAATCCTCAATGACTGTATTGTTAACACTGAACGGTTTCAATTTATATAAATTGAAATACAATTTAATAACTTAATTTGTATGAGAATATTTTAGATAGTATACTGTTATCTAAAAATTAGGGTTCTTTGTACTCTTATATATTTTAGTTGGAAAATTGTAAAGTTGGTATGATCTCATACTCAAAATAGTTTCTAGACATAGTTTACAGGTTTTTTTTTAAAAAAAATTATGTTAGGATTATCTCATAGGTACATACTTATTAAGCTGACGATCTAACGATAACTAATTTAGCATTTAAGTCTACTCTACATACATTTGCAGAAGTCATAATTACAAATGACCAATAATTCTGTTTAATTATACATTGGGTTTCTTGATTCTTTTTATTTTTAGCACCATAGGCAGGATAGTTTTTTAATTATTATAAAATTAAATATTTTAATGAAAACAAAGATACCGATTCTAATTCTTAGCTTATAAATATTTAACTGTGCTAGAAAATAGACGTGTTATTTAAATAGACAAGTTTTCTAATTGCATTAGTTAAGATAAATGTCTGAAAAATACTATTTTACATTATAATTTTGCATATTAGAAACTAAAAGACAAATGTTTTAATCGTTACTTGAACAAAGGGAAAATGACTAGTAAACAATTGTCAGTGAAGTTCTTAATAATTCTTCATTAGAATCCAATTGTACAAAAATAAAACTTTCTAATGTCTCTTGAATAACCTAAAGGTCCTTACGGCCTAAAATAAAATTCACGACACGATTTTTTATATATTTTTATTATAGAAGTTATAAAATTCATGTATTAAGGCTTATAGTCAATCTTAAAAGTTCCAAATATTTTAAGAAAGTCAAGTTTTGCTATGAACTCTTGAAAAAACAGGAAAAAACTTGGTTTACTTTCGGTTTCGCCATCTTGTAATTTTGAAACAGTTTCCAGTCGAATCCTGTCAGGTGAGATAGCATTTAATGATGCTATCATATATAAAATAAATATTATTGTAGTTAATTTAACCTGTAAAAAAATAAAAAGAAATAAGGTTTGTATAGTTCATAGCGTGCTAATAAAATGTCAAAAATCACAACTTTGAGGAAACCTCCGCCTTTACCATAGAAGAAGTCATGTTCCTTTAAGTATTTTTTCTTCTTTTTACTATGAAAGTTTAGTGTCAAACTTGTTACAATATATCTGAAACAGCTATTTATACAATTTCGATAGAGTTTATCAATCAAGCAGTTAATCGATTTCCCCAATGAATTAGAACGATTGTTAAATGTTAAAGTTAACATTGACGTTAATGCTGTTTAAAAATAAAATATTTTCTCTGTGATGAAGTTTTTAATTATTGTTTAACATATGAATATGAGCGCGGTGTCCGACAAGGAGATGTCATATCTCCGAAACTGTTCCACTTGAAGATGTCTTTAAAACCCTGGACTGGAAGACCTGCGGAATTAACGTCAATGGTGAGTACATCTCGCACCTTCGATTTGCTGATGACATAGTCATAATGGCGGAATCTCTGGAGCACCTCGGTCGCATGCTCAGCGCTCTTGACACTGCTTCCCGATGCGTGGGGCTGCGGATGTATCTCGATAAGACGAAAGTCATGTTTAACGAGCAAATCATCGAGGGCCCAGTTACCATCGGGTATGCAGCAATCGAAGAGGTAAAAGACTATGTTTACCTCGGTCAGGCCATCCAGCTTGGCCGGGGTAACTTTAACATAGAGATTGAGCGACGCATGCGAATGGGCTGGGCGGCATTTGGGAAATGCCGTTCCATTCTCACCTCGCAAATACCTCAATGCCTGAAGACAAAAGTCACAATGACTCTGATATTGCAGATGTCCATGGGCATCGATGATCACCTCGGTGTTCCCGCTACTCGTTTGCCCCTTTTTCTTATATAAAAAAACTGCTAGTTTAAAAACTGCCAACAAGAAGTTTTATCTTTTCCCATCCAATTAAAAATGTGTCTAGTGTATTTAAACAGGGGCAAAGAAACAAAATATTAAAATTTCTTTATTTAATAAAACATAAAATATAATAATAAAAATGTTTACTAACTAAAAATGTTGCCTAGAAAATAATGATCTGAATATATTATTAAAAGCTGGATTTACTCTCTCTACTTTGAAGTTGGGAGATATATTAGCAGGTCCGTTGATAACTTCGGTAACGACCGTGCCGTTAGATGCTGTGGTGACAATAGTGGTAACTGTTTGGCTTCTTATCATATTAGATTCCTGAGATTTTGAATACAACATCTTCATCAGGTAAACAAGGATTATGATTATCATCTAAAACAATAAAAAGATAATTATTGAATATATCTTGAATAAATCTGAGCCTACACAATACTTATCGTGGACTAATTTTCCAGGGTATGTGTGTTTTTAATCTATATTTTAAAGATTACGAACTTCCATTTGGCACAGTCCTGGCACAGCTGTCTCGCCTCGTTCACATTCATACATCTGCGAAACAGGCATATCCATTTCAGGGGGCCTACCCAAAGTACTTTTCGATTGGCGATATTGCTGATGGAATCGCCAAAAATGTATGAAACTGACAATGACACAAGTCATGTGCTTGTCTCGTGTGAGATATCGAACATTATTGCCAGTTCCATACATTTCTGATGTTCGCTATCGTATCGCTTTGTAGCACTTGTACTTTGGTAGACCCCCAGGTGCTCTTATAGCTGACCAGGTTGTAATATGTCTGTTCATTCTTTGATGTATTTAACAATTAGTTAAACAACTATATTCTTAAACATTTCTAACATAGCATCTATACTCAAAGTTATAGTTTCCTTACTAAAGTAAATTCGGCAAGGGAAGGGAATTCACTAGTCCTGGTAATATTCCTTGTTTGTTCAAACTTGTGAAATTATTATAAACGACTTGTCCGACGTTCAGTACTTCTGATCCATTTGTTGCTTCAATATCGTTATTAGAAGTGATAGTTTGATTAGATGTGAAATCGCTTTCAAACGAAGCCATTTCTTGAGACGCAGATTTAAATATTTCTAAGTAACAGGCAAGTATAACGATATAAACGACCTAAAACAACAAAAGAAACAGCTTAAAAGTCATGAATCGTTATACACCGTAAAAGACAATTTTGAAAGAAATAGAAATATCGCGTTTAAAGATATATTTTTCTTCATTTTTAAATTACGCTTTAAAGTGCAAATAACTTACCTTTTGCACCATTGTGTATATTTTTCGAAAAGTCGAATAAAAAAATAAACTGATAAAATTCTTTTATATGAAAAATAATTAATTAAAATACGTGATAACGCGTTCATTACGGAAATTTTAAGGATGCCACCTTATCATACCCTTTAGGGAAACATAAATTTTAGCATCATATCACTACTCTGCTCAAATATCGATCCTTAGTTATAAAAGAAATTTTAAATATCTTATTTATGTAAAGCTCATTATTATTTTATGAAGGTTTTTAACCTTGTCGGTGGAGTCCTTTCCAACCCTCTCTTTCTGTGCCATCCTCCTGACCTTCTGATACGACACGACGTCCACTTTCTTTTTTATTTTGTCTATATAACTTGCCTTCGGTCTTCCTCTCTTTGTCTTTCCTTCTATTTTGCCTTCTATAATTGTGGTTATCAGGTCGTCGTGTCGTATCAGATGCCCCAACATCTTTCCTCTCCTATTCTCTATTGTGATTATATTTTTCTAAACACTTGTGCAATATGTTTTTGTGTAGGTGTTACGTTATCAGAAAGTAAAAATGAAAAGGCTGAAACTAAAAAGGGTTTTGCAATCAAATGCTGTTTTGAAATGCAATAATATATTTATTCATAAATTTACAATAACTTGATCACAATAAAATGCCATACTTGATGTCAATTTGTCAAATATATAAGCTCTATTTAAATTCTGGTTTAAGTTTTGCTAAGGTCTTTTGAAAAAATTTGAAAAAATATCGGTAAACATAGAAGGATCCAATCCACCGCCTGCCAGACCACCAAGGGATCCTGGTAAGTTGCCAGCGTTTGATATAGCACCTGTGAGCCCACCGAACGGTGGTTCTGACGCTTGTCGACGTTCCCGGTCGACAGAATTAGCAGAAATAGCTTCGATTAAAAAGAAGAGCATTATGATGGTAGCGATTCTAGCCTGTAAAACAATTTTTAATACAAAGAACAAAAATTATTCGAAATTAAACTGTATTAAATGTAAACCAAGGACAGGTTTGCAGAGTTTTTAATTAACTGAGAGAAAATAGCTTTCGGGAATGCATATTTAAGACACGAACGTTTATTAGTTCGATATTACTGATTTATAAAAACGTACGTATAAATAAATAGAGGAGTGTGTAACTTGGAATATAGTTTTTTAATTGAAATGCAAAGTTAACTTTAACCAAAAACATTTCAAATTATTATACACAGTTTACTAATATTTCAGAGACTTACCTTGAACATGGTTGCGAATAATATGAAAGCGTTTGAATGTATGTTTGTGTAGTAAATCAATTTACTTTTATACAAAATTCGTATCAAGTAAATTGACTAATTGGTGGTTTGACGGAAATGCAGATGCCTTAGGAAATTGCTTTTGCAGTAGTCTTCTGCCATTTCGATAAAGATTTACTTGATCAAAACTTTTTATTTCGAAACCAGTCTTTTGCGAATTCAGACGCCTTATAGAAACGCAGACCGATGGTTACACTTTCATCTATAGCTAATAATTTTTCCATAAGATATCTGAATAACAACTAAATAAAATTTCCATTTTACGTCTAATTTTTATTCACGAGGTAAATTGCTCAAGGTACGGCTCTTAAAGTGATCATAGCGTAGAATTCATTCAATTTATTCATTGTAGCTTACATACATACAGCAGGTGTTCCTTGAGTAATCTATTCATTTAAAAGATTGAACAGTTCATATAGGCGTAGAACTATGGAGTAGTCACACCTTAGGGTAGGCTCCGACCAACTCGGTGGGGACGTTTAGTGAGCTGGCGATAATCGGCGTAGAAATTCAGAGATGTATATGAAATTAACCAACTCACAAGGCCATGAACATGGTCGATTAAGGCCTAATCACCCCATAATACAGGGTAAGCTCTGAGACCCTCGTATAGAGAGGTGATGAAGACGGTAATTGGGATCTGGTTCTTAATATATTTGTATTATTGTTGCAAATACAATAAACCTAATTTATCTGTAACTCAATGAGGTGAATTTATCATTTTAACGAAGTAAGTTTAAAGGATACGAGGTCGTTGGCTTACAAAACGATATATCTTAATTTTACTTGTAAACATAACATAACTACCAAGTATTTTGAAATTATGTAAGTAAACGAAGTAATGAAACCGTAGATTAAGGGAAGGCAACGCTTCTGCAATTGCAGAATGGGCAGGGGTCGCTTCGGATGTTTCAGCGAATCCAGGGGCCCAGTTGCTCGTTTGCCACTTTGTGTTATAAAAAACTACGTTAATATTTTTATTTGCCCAGGATGATAATCTTACTGATATAACAAATGTGAAAGTTTGGATAGATTGATGGATAGATGTTGGAAGGTATTTGCAGAACGACTGGACGAATCTTCATTAAATTTTGGATAGATGTTCATTATGGTCTAAAAGAATACATAGGCTTCTTAAGTAATAAGTATATGTTTTTGGTCTGAGGGAGTTGCGGGCTACAGCCAGCCTAATATAACTTTACTTTAACAAAATTCTCTTAACCATATCGTTCTAGAATCACGTCTGGTTTCATTTCGTTTTTTTTGCATTATAAGGTGGCAAACGAACAAGCGGCCATTTGGATTCACCGGCTTAGCAAGCCAACTCAGTTGTGCAGAAGATATTCTTGCAAGTCCTACCATTATTAAAATTTAAATATATTGCTACACGATATGTATGTGCCGAATTAAAAATAAAACCTTAATAACCAAGTAGTATATGTGTTCATTTAGACTATGTTGGAGATCTGACATTAAGATCTGTTAAGCATTTCTGGAGATACATTCAAAGAAACATTTATCCATCCAAACTTTAGCAATTATAATATTAAGTAAAATGTAAGTAACGTTGAATCAATTAGTACACATTTGTATTTTTAATAGCATTTATTTATTTAATACAAGGATGATTATTATAAGGTTACGAAGATATAATTTGCAAAAGTTGATTTCTGGAATAATGAATTTCTAGAATATATTTTAACTTGAATTCATTAGATTCCCAGGTTTGGTAAGGGCTGCCAAGAGTAACTGAGCAAATTGTGATGGGTTAAGCATATTAGTGATTGAGATTAGTGGATTGGCATCTCCGCCTCCAGCTGCCGTATCTGGAGGTGGATCAGTCGCTTCACGGGCATCTCTAATTCCAGGCATCGCGTTAATGGTATCCAATACCAACACCGTAAGTATAAATCCAACCAATTTTGTCTGAAATAAAATGTCTTTTTGTTAACCTGCTTTATCTTCTCTATTGTTTTTTTTAATAGTAAATTCCTTTGATTATAATGCAATTTCTTGATTTGTTTCTGGAGGGTTACCCAAAGTATATTCGCTACGAAGCGATTCTATAGCGAACGTCAAAAATGAATGAAACTGACAATGGCATTCGATATCTCACACGTGACAATCACATGACTTATCGAATGTCATTGTTAAGCCCATACATTTTTGTCGATTCCGTCAGCGATATCGCTAATCGAAAAGTACTTTGGGTGGCCCCCCTGATGTATTTCTGTTACTACACGCAGTAAACCTTTTTAGGTTAAATTTTTACTTGAAGTCTTTGTTATTTAAGTCATCTTACCGTATACGCCATTTCGTTAGGTTCCTTTAAAATTTGTTCCAAATATGATAACTGAAATATCTTTTTATACAAACCTTATCTGAGATACGATATTTTTTAGTAAATAAAAGAGTCAAAAAGGAGGAAGTTCATATCCTTATGGTATTAAAATGTCGAATTAGTGAATTGGGTTTTGAAAATTAAAGAAAATTTAAGCAAATACAAATTTCCTTAATAATTTAATAAACGAAATTAAACTTATAAATAACATTTTTTGGTTAATTCGCTATCAGCTTTTCTACTGGCAAGTCACACCAAGTTTGGATGCTAAACTATCTAACTTTTTCTTAAGCAAAGCACTGATTTTATTTGGTTTAGAGCTGGCAGTAGTCGACTCCGGGGTTGTCGCGGTCGATTCCGGAGTTGTCTCGGGCGATTCCGGAGTTGTCGCGGTCGATTCCGGAGTTTTCGTTTCTGTAGGATTCTCTTGTTCAGTTTTCTTTGCAGTCGTCTGTTGTAGGGCTTCAAAGAAGCAGAACGCAAGAAGTATGGTAAATAGAGTCACCTGTAAACAAAGATATCATTTATTATCACGCAAAATACGCGCTAGTCGCAGAGTTGCGGATAATGGAGCCAATCAAGGGTCGAACTATACTACAGTATTTTCCGCTAGTGTAACTACAATATCATTTAAATATTTTGTTAACAGCGAGCCATGTATGAATGATAAATAAATGGTGTTCGCCCATTGCGTGTTTGGAGCTGCAGGCTGCTTTAAGCAGTCCGTGCTTAATAGATGTAATAGTCTAACTAGATAATAACCTTTAAAGCCATGATGATGAGTTTAAAATGATAGAATATTAAAGTAGCTCCAAATATATAGGTGTATTTATATATGGGGATAGGTATATGGGGGCGTAACCATCAAAAACTTTAATTTCCCTATACGACATTAATTTAATCGCTTGGCGTTGTTTATCATTAGATAATGTTAGGGTAAATTACACTTACTTATCTTTATTTAAGAATACAAGAGAACAATTTGTATTTAAATGTTGGTATTATCAGAAAGTGTTTTAGGAAACGGAAACAGGACATGGGATGCGATTGAAGTAATGAAAATACAATGAAATGTTTGAATGATAATACGTTTTCTTTTCTACAGCATTTTTTAACATATTTAAGAACATTTTTACTTACTTTTTTAATTTATTTAATAGAATTTAATGAACAATTGAAATTATACATTACACTTCTTAACATTAACTTTATAAAAATAATAAAAAAAAATCACAAAATAACAAAACAAAATAATCTTCATCTCTCCTTTGCTTAATAGAATTGTATAAAGCTCTTTTATGTCGCTTAAATTATCCTAATATTTATGTTTCCGCGTAATAGACGTATAATATAACGTGCGATAATATATGGATCCTTTTCATAGTATAAAGTTAAAATTTTACCAGTCTTTAGAATCCATTTTTAAATTGGTTAGTTTAAAAATATGTTGCGGCGACAACACTGGCCACCGAGAAGAAACCTCTTTGCTCACAATTTAAGACTCTTTAGTTTTAATTGTTTTCCTTTTGTTTTTGTGAATAATATTATTACAACTTTTTATTACTTGACTGGTTTCTTTTACACTCCTTTTTCATGTTTCAATAAAATAAATACTTATAAACAGATATCGAAGTTAACAAATGTTTTGTTTTGATTGATTTCTTTTCTCAGCGAATGTTTTTGTCTATATTTAGATACGATATGAGAATTCGCATTTAAAAGCATTATAATATTTTCATTTGTATCTTATGTAAACTTGTGTGATTTATCTAAGTTTTCACATCATCTTTGATACGGCATACGCTTAGACGTGCCATTTTTATAAATCATATAACTAGTTGGAGAGCTACATTATTTCCATAACCGTAATCAAGGCACGTGTATCGATAATTATTATGAAGTTCCAATACGTTTTATTGTATACGGTAGGTAATGGATTTGAATTGAAAAGTTGGAGAGTGAAATGTGAAAGTATGTCAGTAAAAACTGTGTTTTAGTGTTAAATAAATTGTGTGTTTAAATAAAAAGACTCGAAATACACAATGACAGGATTTCAAGAAAGTGATGGAATTTCAGTTTATCCGGGAATACAAAGTATAATACATTCCAAATGAACGTCGAAATCTTTTAATCATCGCTACTTTTCGATACACTATTTCTTTATCATTGATGTTCTATTTTGTGTCATTTAGATCATGGAGTAGAGTGAAAGCATCATTTTAGTTTTATTTGGAGTTAACGTGTTTGTTTAGTTTGTACCTTGTATCAATTTGTATTTGCATTCTACGTTTGTTTTCTCTTTCACTTGATTCAGATATCTTATTTTTGGCTTTCACTGCATCCTCTGTCCGTTCTATATTTTCTTCTATATTTTGGTTCAAAAATCATTATATCAGTACTCCCTAGATAAATTAACATCTGATTAGAGATTTGGCAAAATAAAAGACAAAATAATATTGCAACTGACCATAACATGATTTTCGCGTACTGTCGTTAATCCTGTGTTACTTTGTCCATGGATTTAAGTGTACTTATATTACAATAGTTATTTGTAATGATGTACATTCGTCAGATGACATTCCTGTTGCCGTTTACGTTCGCCCGGCCCTCCTTGGAACTGAGCGTCAAGGATTCCCTCAACTCTGTGAGGGATGGCTTCTACGAGGCTTGGAATTCGATGTTAAATAAAATGGAGAAGCGTTACTACGACACCAGGGACTGGATCAGACAGAAATTGAGACAACCAATTATAAAGTTAAGTAAATTCCGTCCATTTGGAGTTTAATGTTTCTCGATATAATTTGAGGGTAAATAATATATATTGAATTTCAAGATTTTCAGTTGACCAATGGAACAAGGTAAAGGAAAAATATAAAGAATCCGAAGAATGGGTCACCGCCAAATGGAAAAAATTCTACTCTTATTTACACAAAATTAATCCTTTTATATCATAGTTATTGTATTATAATTAGGAAATTAGAGAAATAGTATTTATTTAATTTATTTCTATAAATAGTACTAATTAATTGTTGCAATGAGATAATAAAACTGTGTAACACAGTGTTGCACTCAGAGTATGTTAGTGGTCTCTTAAACATCGTGTAGACTTCTTAACTAAACAACACGAAGGGACGCCTTGGTGGCCACTATACCTCTCTGAGCGAGGCAGTTAATATTTAAAATGCGAATCATGTTTGATACCTGAAGCCTTGGGTCATGTAAGAGTCAGCTGAGAGTTTACGAGTTCGTTTTTTTATTTTGTTAATAATTTTATATAATGTATGTTAAAGCGTTAATGCTTCAGATGTATATGTTTATAAAAATAAACTGAATGGTGAATTCATTAACTGTTTTTTTCATTTATTGAAAATCCGTCGTCCGTAGATTTAAATTAAATTACGAAATAAAGGTATTTTGTATTTAATTCCTCAGAAAAATCTATTTCTCTAAAATTTTACAGTGGTAGAGCCTGCTTTAACATCTTCGCATGAATTGGTCGGCTCGCCCGGTTAAATACCACGACCACACAGAAGACAGACGTGAAATGGAAGCAATTTTTCATCTGATGTGTGTTGTATCGCAGGCATAATTTTAGTCCACTTTCCCTTCCTATCCTTATCTTATAAGGAAACGATGGGAAGGGGAAGTGGATTTTGCGGAGGAGGGGACGTATAGGAAGGGGAATTATCCTCTTGATGTGCGTCACCTCCTCCGTAGATTAAGAGTAGGCAACGCATCTGCAATTGCAGATCTCTATGGGCAGCGGTCGCTTCGCTATTTCAGTGAATCAAGGTGGCCGCTTGCTCGTTTGCCACTTTTTAACATAAAAACAATCCCAATATTCATGTTAAAAAAACTCCTTTGTTACTAATACTGAAAATACTATAGCAGGATAAAAGGAACGAGAAAAATAAGTAATTCAATCGAAACCACTGGCAACAGCTAGTATACATAATTACATTAACAATAGAAAGCTGGTTGATTTAATCATAATAGGATTTTTAATTAAAATCATCTGATTCATGTTAACGTATGATTGAAATACATACAAAAAAGTAAAGAATACAGCACGGACAGGAACTGTAGACATTTTTAAACAACGTAACTGTTACATAAATTGTAACTTACAAAATAAATACAGATAATGAATACAAATATCAGGATATTAAGATTTCTATCATTGGTACGATTTTTTTTAATAATTATTGTAGTTCACGTGCTTAGTCCCTATATGTTTATTTGTAATGGAATTTATACTAAAAAATGTTCAAAATAATACTAGGACGGTCAGTTAAGTGCCAGTTTTCAGATTGTGTGATTTTCTTGAAAGATATAAAAAGAAAAATGATAATACGAACTCCTAATATTTTTATTTATTTAATACTTAATGCAACTACATTTGGTAAAAATAACATTTTTTTATTACAAAGTGGCAAACGAGCAAGCGGTCACCCGGATTCACTGTAAAACCGAACCGACCGCTGCCCATAGACATCTGCAATTGCAGATGCGTTGCTTGCCCTTGAAGAGGAAACGCACAGCAAGAGGATAATACCTCTTCTGATGCGTCCCCTCTCCGCCAAATCCACTTCCCCTTTCCATCGTTTCGTTATAAGAAAAGTATAGGAAGAAAAAGTGGACTAAAATCAGGCCTCCGGCACCAAACTCATTAGGCGAAGCACGGAATTGCTTCCATTTGACGCCTATTTTCTGTGTGGTCGTGGTATTTCACCGGGCGATCCGGACAATTCGTGCGAAGATGCTAAAGCGGGCTCTACCACTGTTAACAGTAAAGTCCTGCCCTTATCCTAATGTCTTGTGATCAAATCTCTACTGAGTTTGTAAGATTCGTTTAGTAACTAATTTATTTATTTCTTTGCCAGTAAACCTTAAATAACGCTAGTAAAAGAGTAATTGAAAAAAAAGAGCAATTTTGAAGCAATTTATTTAACTTTGTTACCAGGTCTCAATAGCAGTTTTGATAACATCAATAGCAGCTATAAATAACAATGATTTTGAAAACGATTTATCTAAACAACCGTCTAAACGTTTCTTTGGCGATATATGGAACTCAATTAAGAATGCTTACAACAATACACATTACTGGATCATTGATGAAATCACAGATATGATGCCTTAAGCTGCATCAACCATTGGACTTATACCATGAGACTGGTAAGGCCTGCGACGCCCAAAGTTCAATAAACTTTAATGTTTTTGATTATTTTTTATCACCGCCCGCCTGCTTGAATAACTTTATTTAAATTATATACCTAATTTAGTTATATTTGTATTTTATTATACTTATTAATATATTTTAGGTTTTATTATTAAACTCTAACTTAACAATCGAAGTATACTAAGTACGAGTGCCCTTTGTTCTCGAATGTTCTGATTCATTGATTAAAAAATTGAGAAAAATACAGAATGGATCTATGGCTTATAACACTAGGGCTGCATTAGACCGATGTCAGGCAAATAACGTCCTTATGCGAAAGCGAAATCTCCGTTTTTTTTCTGCGAACTCGGTCTAATGAAGCCATTGGCTAAGTACAGTATACCTAACATTCAGGGTTTTAACATATTTTTAAGTAAATCCTTAGTTCAGAGGTCCAAATTGTTTCTATTGCTCGAGGCCCAATTACTGATCGGATGTCTTCATTTTACATTATTACGCCTAGTCTGTGCGTTTTTCCTTATTAAGGCTTACTAATGTCCATTGAGTATTCTGTGTTTCGGCTGATTATGTTATTGTATATTACTTTACTATTTCTTAGTGTCACTTTTCGTTCGAGCCTCATTATTTCTCGGATTTTTTTTAGAGGCAAATGGGCTTAGTTTAATTTAATTAAATATTTGTACTTAGTGTTGATAAAAATAATTATCAGAACGATATTAGACAGCAGTGTGTTTGTATAGAATAATATTTTTTTCATAAACTATATATAAGTTGTTACTTACCCATGATTTGTAATGAATACATTTTCTTTTGTTTTGTTCATTTAACATGAGAAAGAAATGTTAGTATATTAAAACAATTTAGTTTAATAATTATTACGCAATAATAAAGAGTTATTAGTTTCTTTACTTTTTTATTTAAAGATTTCGGTGTTGCCTGCGTGGTATTTTGGCCTACTTTAAGTAAGTAATGTGCTCACAAGTAAAATAGAACATAAATAGAAATGTATATGCAGGTTATCAGTGATCTTGCATTAAAAAAACATATTTTCAAAGAGAAGAGGCATCAAATTTATACACTTCATAAAAATTATACGCCAAAAAAGAATTATGTTATGCAAGCCAATGATTATCTAACAGAAATGTATTAATAATATATTAATAATATATTTATTACAAATAAAAATGTAAATCAAATTTAAATCAATTGTATACATACAAAATATATTTGTATGGGTGGTAATGTAAGGACAAAGCAATCTTATGATATTGCATTAGGTGGCCGGGGATTAGTCAAGTCTGAACAGATACATCCTCGGGATCATTTTAAACAAAATTTCCTCTAAGGCTGACACAAAGGGAAATACGTAGAATTAGAAATAAAAAACCAATTCACAATTCACCTATACTAATTCATTTATTAATTAAATAAAAATATTATTCTATTTTGAGAGAAAATAAAAATAGCTTTAATTAGATGTATAAATTATTACTTGCAAAGATTTATATTGCATTTAGAGTCCAAAACCGACCCCAAACTCAAAAAAAATATTAAGATATTATTTGCTTGCTGTATCCAAGTGCAAGCTAAACAATCAAGTGAATTGTTTCAATATAAACTGGAGATCTGAAGTTAAGACATTTATTTTCTAAATATAACTATGACTGTGGATTTCCAGTAGAAATAACATGTTCAAAAACAGACTGCTATCACACGCATTCTCGTTGCTATGAGAGAGAGAACATTATGTCTTTGTAAAGGTGTTTTAACTATAGAAACTCCGAGATTTATCGCAATTTGTTTGAATAAATGCATTTTTTATTGTTATAATGGTCACAGTTGACAGCCCTCGTCGCTTGAGGCCTATTGTCCTCGGTTATTTGGTCGGCCGATTACTGTGACACACGTGAATGGCCAGAACAAATTCAGACCTTCCTGTTTATCCCCTGTGTTGTTAGTAAGAGAACGGCGTTAGTATAAACAAGACAAGTTTAACTGTGCTACTTTTGTTGGCGTAATTTCGAAAATGGATATACGTACGACAATTTTCATTGGATTTGTAAGTACGTCATTAGTGTGTATTAAATATCTCGTTTGGATTATTCAATTCACGAGAGAATTAAACTAGATTACATTAGATCTACTAAAATTATCTAGAAAAATGAAGTGTCGAGGTCAAATAAGGTCAATGTTGTCGGATTTCAAGTGAAAGCTTATTTTTTAAATTCATTCCGCTATAAACCAAATTACACAAAACAAGATCACCACAATAACCATTTGATGAGTTGTGATTGTGATGTTCAGTTATTTTAATAAAAGGTCAGGCATTGCCGCAAATTATACCTTAAATGGGGTGTGACGTTGCTCTTAGAAAATGTGGCAATGATATTCCTAGTTGCATTTAACATTATTTAAAAAAAAACAGACCACTTATACAACGCGTGGAACTTACAACATACAAGGTTTAATGGATTTGTTGCCAGCCTGTTACGTTGTTAAAATAGAGAGTTGAATAAGGAAGAATTTGATTGTAGACTCTACTATAACTGAGGAATTTTTACTTTTAGAGGCAACAATTTGTTCAATATCAATTTTAGATTAAATAAATGTAAACTGTAATTAAATATCAACTTTTTAATATGTTAGTCAAAGTAAGACTACTTAAATGTGTTATCCAAGATATTTAGCAAACTGTTACTTAATTGTGTCATTGACCGTGAAAACCCCACAAGCAAACTTTCGATTTGGTTTTTTCCTTAAACCCACACGGTCACGGCCGCTCCCTTTCTACTGTTACTTGAAAGTTCTGACGTCTTATACTAATTCATTCAAGTAGTGTCAAAAGATATTTATTTCTAACGATACATAATGTGTTAACAGATTCTTCTAGTAATGGTCTCTGCTTTTCCGTCGGATGGGAGTAGATCAAAGCGTGATGTCATGGAGTCTATGAAAAACGCCTGGACCGAGATGGTGCGGACTCTTAGCGACGCGGGCGACGCTGTCGTGCACGTCTTCAAACCCACTGAAAAAAGTACCATTGACAAAATGGTAGATGGAGTCAAAAGTCTTGGACAGTGACAATATTTACCAGCTCCTTTCAAAATTGATCAGCAAATTTACAGTGCTGCAGAACAGCGAAGGCTATATTGACAGGCGCCTTATATACTCTTAATTACGCAATACTGTAATTTAATATTGTCATATCTTTATAATCGTTGTCTTATTAAATAATCAAAACTACAAAAAAAATGTTTCTGTTTGACATATTTCGCATAAGAAATTAACCCTTAAACATAATATTCTAATCAATGCATAAAACTGTGCATGTGTATACGCGTGCTTGACGAAGTGTAAAAATAAAGATTTAAAACAACAATCCTAAAAAATATCATAAGTGTACAAAAATATAATTTATTCATAAACTTGGTGGGTACATACGAGTGACACTAATTAATAATACAATGAAAAATACATTATGAAATAATTAACAGGTTTGGTTTTAGACGTCGCTGGTGTGGCATTGCGATGACAAATCGAAGCTGACATTCTTGTGGACGTCCGCATCGCCGGGCCCGTCATTGAGTATCTCGATCAGTCTCTCCGTCTTCGGCTGTAGTCGCGGAGCTGGACTCTCCGGGTAATCAGGTCTGCTGACATAGTCATTCTCATTGTGGTGTCTCGAAGGCATAAAGAATATACCCGCCGTCACTTGTTTCTTTACGCTCTCGTCTTGATCTTGTCCAATCTCGATGTTTCTGATTCGTAAATCTTCGATACTGTATTGATAGTGCTCAGGCTTGTGCCGCTCCCTACAGAACATGTAGTACGCCAGCCAGGCAATCAACGCGACAGCCTGAAATGAAACATATTAGTATGCGAACAGGTAATTAAAATGTTTATTGTTTTAAAAGTAAAACTCACCAAAATGATGGCGCAAATGAATCCGACGATAAATGTTGCCATTTTGTTTTTAAATCGAGCGTATTTTTTCTGTGGCGAGCGAGTCGTGTCGCAAGCGAGGTCAGCTTGGAACAGTCGTCGGTCGAGCTCTGCGCCGCTGTCAATTAAAGTCAGTTGCGACTCCTTTAGTATGTGATGTCATTGAGCGCGATTGAACCAGCTTCATTTAGCACAATAGCTCTTATCTCGATACTGAACTAAATTAACGAGATCGCGTATAATTTATTAGTATTAATCTTCACAATTTCTATGGGCGTCTGTATCTAAACGCCATGAGATTATAACTAAAGGTAACGTAGGTATTATAACTTGTTTATTTTCCTCTTGTTGACGTATATCGACAATGTTGATTTCAAGGTTGATTTTGTAATGATTGTTAACATGTAAATACTTGTTTATTCCTAATATGTACGTTTTAATACGTGATTTTTATTGTTTACCTAAAAAATATTTTATATCGTAAAATATACAAGCACGGCAACAATTAACATAAGACCCTAAAAATAAAAAATTGCATCATCTTTTTTACAGTGTGCGAATTTTGAAGTTAATTAAGGAAACGGACGGAATTACGTGCGTTTTAAGACAATGCACTTTAAAATTATAAAAAGAGTAAGTAAGTGTCAGAAATATGTTTTTATGATAAGCAAAAGTTAAAATACTAATTTCTTCGAATTTCATACTCTTTACCCTTTATTTTAAAGGGGAATGCAGTTAAGCATAACACCGTGCCTTAGGGAAAGACACTATGGGTATGTGGGACTCCTCCCTTATCCGTCTCCTAACAGGGAAGAGACAAACTACTCATACTCTTTACCCTAGAGTTTCATTAGACCGAGTTCGCGATTAAAACGGAGATTTTGCTTCGGCGTAAGGCCGTTTTTTGCGTTACATCGGTCTAATGAAGCCTAGGGTTATGAAATAAAATTGCACAATATTATGTGAAAATTATTAGTAAAGTTACAATCACAATAACATGTAAAGAAGGATAATAATATTTCTTATTCATCACCATTTCGTCTTTATCCACTCTGTATGAAGTCATCACAACAAGTTTTCCTCCTCCAAATCTATTATTCGTCACTCTTAACGCCCACCTTACTTAAGTCACCTTTAACGAAATCCATCTCCTCATAAAAATATTTATTATTAGATTAAATATTAACAACCACGTTTCAAGATAGGATACTAAGGACTAGTTGATTGTTGGGTCAACGATAACTAAGTTGTTGTTAAAAAATATAAGTACTATAATTTTGTTATCGTACAGTGAGACCGATTCATTATTATCTTGGGTTAAAGTGGAAATATTCTGAATTATACGATAAAGAACAAAATTTTCTTTTTTTATAAGAAACGGGAACAAACGAGGATCGAAAACACCGAGGTGATCATCGACGCCCATGGATATCTGCAATACCAGAGGAACCACAGAGGCGTTACCGGTCTTTTAGGAGGTGTTACGCTCGCTCCTTGAAGGTCCCTAAGTCGTAGCGGTCGGTATCTATAATTGTATTTGTATTAGGTGAAAATATGCTAGCTCCAAATGGAAGTCCATAATCGCTGCACGTCTCTCTGTCACGTCTGTCCGGCACCTACGAGCGCGAGTGAATTAACTGCTAAAAGAACTCGTTCAAGTATATAAGCCAATTATAAAAAAAAAAGATTAAATAATCCACACTATCAATTAAACAACCTTGAAACTACGCCGCATTTAAAGTTTTCATAGTCTCGGAGTATGACAGCATTTCTATTAATTTAAAATAAATTAATTTGAAGACTTTAGTTTTTTTGATTGCTTTATTTATGCAGCTGACTGTATCTTATATCTTCCCTTATCCTTATAATTACTTTTCTAAGAATATAACCGAATATATTGTCAAAAGGTCAAGTTTCTTAACTCAAATGATTAGATAATCAACATCTGGTGTCTATTTATAGGTCAAAATAAATTGAGCGCTGATGTCAAGGTTAAAAAAAATATTTGACCGATAAAGGGTGTTAAAATTAAAAAAAAACATATGTTGGTATTGAATATTATATATATTTTTATTAAAATATATTGAAATTACATAGAAATATTTAGATTAAAATTGAGTTTCATCTCCGAGGCTCGGAATTAGGTTCAGCTGCAGAAAAAAAAATGTAAAAATTAATTTGCTTTGCCTTTTCATATTTAAAATAGTGTATAATAAAATATATACTTACTGGATTCTACTACGTGAACTGAAAAAAAAAATATCAGCTTAGTACAAACTATTAACCAACTACTTAACTATTACAAAAACTTATTAATTGAAATCAAAATGCTCAATCAAAACTAGGTGTCAGCAGAGACTCTTTTCGATGGGCAATGAACCCGTTGCTACTTAAGTTAATATTGCTGAATAGAACATTTTCAGTGTGATAAATAAAGAAAAAATACCTAGGTCATCATTGTCGACGAAGTTTACTGCAAGAAAACACAATTGTCGGTAAATTAATTTTAAAAATATAACAGTAAAATAATAATAATTACAAGTAAAGAGTACTTTATATTAATTAATATTAGCAAGAGACCGGAACAAATATAGGGAACCGACCGCCAACCTCCGTTATGCCTTGTACACACTAGGACAGTATTTTAGTCGAGTAGCAAGTAACAAGTATCCGAACAATGGATTTACCAATCTATTCTACTAAAATGTTGCTGTTCGGACACGTTTAGTTACTAAATTATTATCCTAGGGCGTTGGTTTAGGCTTAACCGATATTAAATCCTTTGTACGGATAAATGCTACTTGCTACTCGACTAAAATACTATCCTGGTGCGAACAAGGCTTTACTCGGAGAAGCACCTTAAGAAGAAGAATGATCACTTTTTGTTTCTTAATGTTACTACTGTTATTATAAACAAAATAAATTGTAATATATTACCTTGTTCATCTCCTCCGATGACGTTTACTGGAATACAAAAAACATAATTATAATCTACAAGATAAAGGATAAAAAGTGTACATATTAAGTTATTGAATGCTTTCTTATAATTCTTTACGAATAAAATCTTTAAGTTTTAAGGAAAAGATAATATTAATACACACCTGAGCCTGGGTCTTGTTCAACAACGTCCACTGAAAATTAGAAAAAAGTATAAACAAATAATAAATTAAGCGTGGGTTTACACTGCTGTATAAAAATTCTGTATACCTGTGTTGTATGTGAAAATGAAAAGAATTACATGATGTCTGTATAAGTTTTTTTAGGAGTGAAAACTCTTGGAAATATTGTAGATAGAAGGGTGAAGCAGAACATTATTGTTAGTGTTTTTATAGTTAGTACGTCAGTACGATCAAACAGTATCAGTATGCACTAACGCCTTCGTGTGAAACTAGCATATAGTCAAATTAATTAAAAGGTTTTAAACACAAATTGTTTGAATAAAATCAAAGGTTAATTAGATATAATAGATAGGTTAATATCTTACCTTGTGGACGCGCTGATACAAGTGCGACCAACGCAATGAGAGCCAAAATAACCTGAAAAAGACGAAAATAGCATCTGCTAAGTGACATTTAGCTTTTCTTTTCTTTCTATAAAAGTGTTGATTGTTTAAAAGGAAGAATTTGTTGGATCCTTTTTATTCAAATTTTTAATTAATATTATTAAAACTGATTAAATTCATCAAATTGGTACTAATATATTTTAACTACATTGTAAGAAATAATTAAATTGAATACATACTGTAAACTTAGACATGTCGCTTTCAAATCTAAAATACGATTGAACAGTTTTATTTTGTTTAAGTTAATTATAATAAATCGTATATACTTATATCACAATTGTTCATAAAAAATAATATTTGATAACCTCTATAAACTGTGATAATTCAATACATACGATAAATTAGTATTTTATGCCGTTTTTAGAATTTATAAAATACAACATCGTTTTTGAACTCCACCAGAGTGTACGAGTAGGCATATAAACAAAACATCAATAAGCACATTGTAAACAAACTATTAGCCACATTATCAGCACATTTGAATACCTAGATGATGTTTTTTTTACGAAACTATATTTTTAATATTTAACCTTTTAAAGAAATTATTATTATAGCCTTATGGTTCTTTAATTAACGAAATACGAATTTAAAAAAAAGAAAACAAAGGATAGCTGGATAGATTGTCAGATGATATCTCCAAAACGGCTCCACAGATCACAATAAAAGACAAATGTAGAACATTGTCTTAGACAAACAACTTTTTTTTATAGGAGAAGGGGGCAAACGAGCAGCGGATCAACTGAGTTAATTGGTCCGACGCCCACGGACATCTGCAATGCCAGAGGAACCACAAATGTGTTGCCGGCCTTTACAACTTACTAAAGCCGGACACAGATGCTCAGTTTTAACTGCATAGTTTCAACTCTACAGTTCGACTGCGCAGTTAGAACTGACGCTTGTAGGCAAAACTGAGAACTGTAGTTTCACTATGCAGTTCAAGTTGACGTGTGTACGTCGTAACTGCACAGTTAAAACTGTACAGTTAGATAACTAAACGTCTATAGCCGGTTTATTTTTTTACAATTACGCACCGACAAAGTCGCACGAAAAATGTTAATACAGCTTTAATATAACGTACAATAATATACCTATCTGTCCAAAATGAAAACAAAGATGATAACTTTTTCCGTATAAATTAAAAGGTCATGTAGTTGAGTTAAATATTCAAGGAAATGATATGGAATTTACACAAACGTGATCATGTATTGAAAACGTGATATTTAATTATTATTATACTAAAAAGGTTAAAGGTTTCGATCCATGATGGGCTCCATTTTCCGCAACTCCACGACTAGCGCGTATTTTGCGTGAATACACATATCTTTGAATTTCTTCGCCGATATGTGCATGTTGCATCACGGTGTTTTCCTTCACCTAAGAGCGTCATTAAGTATTATTGTAATATAGTTCAGGTTAATGGTTTAAATTGCAACCAATTGTAAATTCATAAGACTGATCGGAGTATTCAAAAATTTTAAAATACCAAAAAGCGTACCATGTTATGAATAGAGAATAATGGCATGTGACAAGACCCTAACAAAACATACATTAATAGACACAAGCGATTGTTAATATTGTTATAACATCACATTTTTTCCATGCACAATCTCTGTTATTTACGTTATTCTATAGTATTCATATATTTTATGATATTTAAAACTTGCAGGCGCTTTTGAAATATTAAACTGAGCGGCGCTTGGTCGGACAGGACCGTATTCTACACGTCAAGCGGGACTACCCTGAGTATCTTTCGATTGGCGTTATTGCTGATGGAATCGATAAATATGTATGAAACTGACAATGACATTCGATAAGTCATGTGATTGTTACGTGTGTAACATCGAACGTCATGGTCAGCGAATGTACTTTTTGTAACCCCAGGTTCGTTTTCCGCCAAGTACTAATGTGTTTATCTTATATGTACTTATATGGGGTAAATACCGGACGTTCAAAGAAAATTCAAAGATATCTGTGAAGTAAATCAACCCACACTGGGCCAGCGCGGTTGATCACGGCCTTGCCATCTTTAATTTACGGTAGGTTCTGAGACTATATTTAGGAACGTAAGAAATTAAGATTCAATCAGCTGTTTTATTATATTATAGCCGTTGAAGGTTTAGGGGAAACATGTTACATTTTTTATAGCCATTTTAATTAAGTTACGGATTTATTTAATTTTCAGCGCGAGGACTAATTACTAATGACGATTAAGTTTTCAATCGGACCTTGGAATTTGAGGTTTAATTAATATTTTTATGATTTAATTGATTGAAATATATTTATTTTCAGTCTAACCTGATTAGCGAGATTAATTCTATGATTCCGACGAGCTACCTCTATTAACGAGATTAGAGAGAAACCTGTACTGTTTTTGCCTGTAGATGATCGTATCTTAATATTGAAAAAAAGGTTTTGATAAGCAATTCTACTGAAAGTTACAATTAATTACTAAAACTTCCACAATACTAACTTTCGAAGATGTATTTTAAAATTAATTTGCATAACAAGGCTTTGCGGTAAATCCCTAGCAAGTATAATGTCATGAAAACTTGTATAGCTGTGACTCACGTGTAAATCGGAACATTGGATCAAATAGCTTCCTTATAGTTTACTTATTTCCCTGACATTAAATCGAACAATGAATGTAATGGAAAAGTTACATTGGGTATTTCTCTGTGTATTTCTCTGGCCGTCCCCTAGTAAACGATAACGATTAAAAATCTTGATCTGAGAAGTTTATTAAGTAGGATTAATTAATGACATAGAGACATTTAAATTACAGCGTGAAAATAAAAAAAAAAACGGAAATAAACGGTTAATTCATACAAGTATTAACAGTGGTAGAGCCCGCTTTCGCACCAGGATGGTATTTTATTCGAGTAGCAAGTAGTGAGTATCCGAACAGGATTTACTTGTCTACTCTACTAAAATGTTGCTGTTTGGACACGTCTAGTTACTAAATTACTTGCTACTCGACTTAAGTATTTTGCTGGTGCGAACAAGGCTTTAGACAAGATTTGTTTAAACATAAAGCCACATAAATCTAGAAATATTTGCTTACATTTTAAGCCTTTGATAGTTTAAAGTCCAGTTTCACACGAGGACAGAACAGTAAAGTTACAGTAGTGCTGCTGTTTTGATAGTCGATTTGCGAAATAATAGCAGTACTGTTGTCTACTGTTTTGTCTCACTAATCCCTTGTAAGTACCAAGTAATTTAGTAACTAAACGTATCCTAACAGCAACATTTTAGTAGAGTAGATTAGTAAATCCTTTGTTCGGATACTGCTACTCGTACTCGACTAAAATAATATCCTAATCCGAACAAGGCAGGCTTCGTGTGAAACAAGCATGTCAACTAATAACAACCTCATATGCATAATTATCGTTGAATCGTCAATCTGTACCATACTAGGAAAGTTTGTTGACGTAAGATGTTCATATACTTAATATGAATATACAAAAAACGCATGTGAATATGTCATAGTATTTATAAGTATAGTCTATACAAGCATCGCCAGCCGACTTTATTCATACATAAAATGTATTGTATGTTTGTATCCCTGAATATTTTTCTATAGGTATTTAAAAAGGATTATTCCTGATAATGTAGGAACTTTTGAAATCGGCCCAGTGATTGTTGTGTTATTTCAATATATACAAAAAATACAAATCTTTGATAATATTAGTATACAGTGTAACATTCTTAACAGTGGTAGAGCCCGCTTCAACATCTTCGCACGAATTGGCCTTCTCGTCCGGTGAAATACCACGACCACACAGAAGACAGGCGTCAAATGGAAGCTATTCCGTGTTTCGTTTGAAGAGTGTTGTGCCGGAGGCACTTTTTATTTTAGTCCACTTTCCCTTCCTATCCTTTTCTTATAAGGAAATGATGGGAAGGGGAAGTGGATATGGCGGGGGAGGCAACGTTTAGGAAGAGGAATTATCCTCTTGCTGTGCGTTTCCTCCGTCACATTAAGGGTAGGCGACGCGTCTGTAATTGCAGATGTCTATGGGCAGCGGTCGTTTCGCTGTTTCAGCGAATCCAAGTGACCGCTTGCTCGTTTGCCACTTTGTAATATAAAAAAAAACATAATAATTTCCTTTTATAATACTAGTATAAATTAGTATAGATAAAACAATGGAGCCATTACAAGGATATCATTTTGCATTAATTCGTGTCATTATCACGTTTTAGCTAAAATCAAAGATCAACAACTACTTCAGGGGTCATTTAGCGTGTAATTGAGTAAAATACAACGTCAGGGTATTGTAAAGTATGCAGTGTTTGCACAAATCCAGTCAGTTTGCCGATCAATTCGTACCTTGTTTTTCAACGGCCTGTGTATATAAGAAGTGACATGATGTAATCAATTCAGTATCCGAAGATCTGGTCACCAATTGCACGTAAGTCCATACACGACCAGCTGTTTTATATTTCAATAATTATTTTAATATAATCAAGTTTTTGTTCATTATATCCATTTTTTTCTTTATTATTGAGTATAATTGAATTTAATTTAACAAAATATAAAATGTATATTATTTTTATTACAATTTTATTCTCCGTCATTTACAAGCACAATAAAATATCTCCTTGAGAGCCGTAAAATAGCAAATTTTAAGTAAACTGGATAAAAACCTGTTATGCATTTAGTTTGATGCACATTTGTGGTAATACTTTCTCGTATTCATTTTAGTTTTGTTATTAACTCACTCTTGGTTTCCACCGAGGGGCTTGTAGCTTTTTTTTAACGTAGGGAAATGCATTTAGGCACCTCTACGCCGGGCGTGCAATGGCGTAGAGAGTGTGGGACTCGCCGGCCACATAAGGTGACCGTAATACCCACTAAAACCTGACGGCCCTCATACGTATTACGGCGGGGTCGTGGGCACTGTTTAACGTCCACGACAAAGGGCCTTGTAGCCTGCCCTAAGTTAGGGATGATAAGGTCTTAGTCAGCTACGCTGGCCTAGTTGCATGACTATCCATTTGAATAAATAAATGCATCTTTTCTTTATTTTTCAGAATGAAAACCGTCATCTTGCTGTGCACTTTCGCCACAGCAGCGGTTGCTGCGCCCGCCGACACCTACAACCCACAGTACGACAGCTTTGATGCTAAGGAGCTAGTAGAAAACTCAAGACTGCTTAAGAATTATGGACGTTGCTTCTTAAGTCAGGGTCCTTGCACACCGGAGGGATCAGATTTCAAAAGTAAGTTCTATGGAAAATACTTAAATCTTTCGAACAGTAAAGTGACAGCGTTAATAAAAAATATGCTTTTAAGGATGACTGATGACTTGTCTCCATCCTAATTTTCATTCTGTCTTCTTCTTTCTGATTCTGATAAACAGAGTTTTCATTTCATAGTAGGTGTTATACTCGTAACAGTGAAAGCCCCCGTCAGGTGTTAAGAAAATAGAGTAGTAAGAAAGTTACTGAAAAGATTTGTGACTTATCTACGTAAATAATAAATAGGTATCATAGTTAAGTTACATTGAAAGAATCTCTTTCTGAAATACTATTCTACTGATATGAAGGAAACCCAACTTAAATAACCTAAATTGTTCCTTACGTTCTGTCTAGACTAGTAGACTAGATAAGATGCTCGTGTCAAATTTTAAGAAATATAATTCAGAAACCAATAGTTTAAATTGTACGTATATTTACAAATATTGTTACCGAGTTCTTTCGTTGACAAGTTATAAACGCACCACATATCCTTGATGTGAAGTAATCTTTTTATTTTAAAAACGAAACAAGGAAGCGGAACACGCTCCTTTCAATTTAAAGAACAAGATATAACTTCTGACTTTTTTTAAGCTGTGAATCAGTTTGATAAATAAATTACAGTACAAAGTTTGTTTAAGACTGTAGTATGGGTAGTTCTTAGCCAATGACTTAAGACTAACTTAAATATAAAAATTGGAACATACTATCCTGCCCCTCACTTTCTTTTAAAGAAAAGAGATAATAGTATGTTATGGAAACTAACTAATTGTGAATTTAAACCTTCACCAGAAACAATTCCCGAAGCTCTACGGACAAGCTGCGCGAAATGTACGCCAAAACAAAGGGAACTAGTGAGAACTGTGGTTCATGGATTCCAGAGCAAGTTACCAGAGATCTGGAACGAGCTGGTTCAACACGAGGACCCCAAGGGAGAGTACAAAGAGGCTTTCAATCGCTTCCTTAATTCATCTGATTAGATATAACAGCACCAGACCACTGATAGCTAAAGTGTGATAAAAAAAAACAACACTGATGTACCTTGTTTTTATTTAATAACGATTTTTTTTGTATTTTTTATTTTATTAAATTGTTTTACAATAATTGGTTACTTTTTATATTGATCCTATACTCTTCAATGTCTCTATAGGCTAGGAAACGGGCACAAAGTTGTTTTTTTGCAATTTGTAATTTGAAAATACTTTGTTAAAACTCAAAAAATATGATAGAGAAATAAACACAATAATATTAACTACTCGTATGTCAATGGTAAATAAATAACATTTAGTAATACACATTACATTTTACGAATAACTACATACAGCTTCAATAATTATTAATAACTAGCTGTTGTTCGTGACTTCGTCCGCGGGGAATTAAAAAATATATCCTATATTACTCGAGGATAATGTAGCTTTCTAATGGTGAAAGAATTTTTAAAATCGGCCGAGTAGTTCTTGAGTTATTGCAATACATACAAAAATATAAAAATACAAAGTTTTCCTCTTTATAATATTAGTATAGATATAGGTAGTAAAAATGAACCTACTCTATATTTACTTTAGACCACTTACAAGACGACTGTTTGACCTATAATAATTAAACCTTAATTATATTTAATAACATTAAAAGTAGTCGAGTAACTTTGTTATTAACTATAGGTACTGTATTATTAAAACAAACAGAACATGGCTGTACTATAATTCACTTAAGTTTATATTGACTGACTGGTACCACGTTTTAGTAAGACAAAAATTATAAGCAAATAATTAGTTGACTTTATTATATGGGCGTTGGTAGCTT
>QDHC01000733.1:1280501-1305802 GCA_013186455.1 Papilio dardanus tibullus | reverse complement strand
AACTCCACGACTAGCGCGTATTTTGCGTGAATACACATATCTTTGAATTTCTTCGCCGCTATGTGCAGGTTGCTTCACGATGTTTTCCTTCACCTAAGAGCGTCGGGAAATATGTACATATGAAAATCGAAAAACACATTGGTACACGACGGGATTCGAACTTCGAAGTGTTATCTTCCATTTAATCAAACTGTTTTTTTTAATGTCTGCTAAACATTTTAGTTGAAGGCTATGGATCTTTTGTCAATATGTCTATAAATAAGTTTGCTAATTAGATAAAAAGTTTTCAATGGCTGTAATAAAGTTTATCATCTTAAACAAAAAATATACAAAGTATGGCGTACTTAAATGGCTAGTCAAAAAAAACACCATAGTAACCCACTATTCACACGAGCGTTTTTTTTACTCGCGCTAGAAAAACTTTGAGACAGAACAAATGCAATGCGCTTTTAAATTTTTATCACACAGCGTTGGATTTTGTGCGCTGGTTGAACGAAACAGGAGTCATTTTACAGCGATCATTTGAGCGAAGCCATTAAAAAAGCGCAAACGCCTATTTAAAAAAAGCGTCCGTGTGAATGCAGGCTAACAAGACGTTACGAGTTAAACCAAAAGAATTAATATCAAAGATCTTTTCTAAACCGCTAAAGAGGTGAGTTTTAATATATGGTGATTGTGAATTATTCTTGTAAATACGGATATTGGGTACGTTAAAATCAATTGAATTAGGAAAGCGCTGATAATATAATTAGATGTCCACAGACTGCATTGCATGCATTTGTACAGAAGGCAAAATAAGAAGAAAATCTGTCCAACTTCTAAGAATCTAATTTTTCTTAAAATTATTTTCACAATAAATCTACTCTTATTCGAATTCCTTTAGAGAGCATTAACTCTGAGTGCAATAAGATTTTAAAATATAATTTATTTTATTACTTATTATTACTTTACAAGAGAAGTACATTTTTTGTGAGAAAGCAAGATAAAAGTGGAATTATAAAGTGTAATGTACTTTATATTGATATGAAAAGAACCCCGACTTGTTTTATCTATAACTACTAATATTATAAAGAGGAATGAATTGTATTTTTGTATTTAAAGAAATAAAGCTTAAAAAGTACTGTTGATCTACCCAAAGTACAATCGCTATGAAGCGATTCTATTCGTCAAAAATGTATGGAACTGACAGTGACGTTCACACGTGACAAGCACATGAATGTGAAACTGACTTTCATACATTTTTGTCGATTCCATCAGCGATATCGCCAATCCAAAAGTACTGTAAATAGCCTCCCTGGACCGATTTATTTCGCGCGGACGAAGTAGCGAGCAAAAATTAGTTATTGATAAGTGCCTCTATCAATACTTAGGTCAACCTATCTATAGTAAGTGCATCTAGAAACAAAAACATAACTAAAATACTAAAGATTAATAATTCATGATGTTTTATCCATTTAAATATGCGTTTATTTTATTAAAGAAACATAGATAAAAAATCAATTGAATACTCAAAGCACGGACTGCAAAAAACGACGTCATTTATACATTTGGCACATATGTAAAAAATACTCTATTGAATGCAAGACTATAAAAGTATTTGCAACTTCAAATCCTTCATCAGTCGAGCTCTTAATTCACGTAAGTTATACATGGTTATTTCACTAATATATATCTCATTAAATAACAATTTATTTAATATTTATAAGAAGTATTTGATCCCGACAGTAGTACAATTTTAAATACTCGTACTTAGTTAATTTCAAGATGTATAATTTTATTAAATTCTCTATATTTTCTCGTACTTATCTAAATATATTGGTTAATTAAAGTCTCTGTGGTTCCTCTGGCATTGCATATATCCATGGACGTCGCATCAATTAATTTAAGCAATCCGCTACTCGTTTACCCCGTCTCCTATAACAAAGCAAGTGAGATGTGTCCTGGAAAAGATAGAGGGAACTAAATAGACAACTATTTGCTGATATAACCGATTTCAAATTAGAGATTCCTGAATCATTATTCCTCGGTTAAATTATCGCTCTTATAGCTTAGGTTTATTTCTTTTATTGTTACAATGATTTTTATGAGACCGTTAGTAACATTAGTTTTAACTTTGATTTGTTTGTAAAGCTTTCCATTAAGTATTAACTAAATCCGTTTAAAAAAATATTTATTGCATAAAGTTTCTAGATGACTACTTATTCTGGGGGTGTCCACACTAGTCAATGCTTATATCCTGACCGCCGATATACAGTTCAGGACTATAATCAGTGCACAGAATTACAAAACCCACATATATCTAATGTTCTTATTTTGTCTATGTCCTTTCAGTATTACTTAACTAGAATACGCCTGTTTTTTACATTTTTTTCTTCATTTCCAGATAAAATCCTTTTACAATATGAAGTCTATCGTAGCACTCACAGTGTTGGTTGGGTTGGCTGCCACCACATTTGCCTACACCAATGAACACGACGACCTGGACATCGCATCGATTGTAGCAGATAAGAATGAACTGAAAAAGTTCATCGACTGCTTCACTGATAAAGCGCCTTGCACCAAACTGACGCAAGATTTTAAATGTAAGTAATACTATATCTTTTGTTGTATTTCTAAAAAATTATTATCGTGCTATGCATTGGGGATATCAGGTTACACTTGGTATCCTACAATTCAATCCTGAGAAGAAGATGGTTTGACATTCCTGGCCTGGTCTTAGCATACCTGAATTATACAAAAACATATCGATATCATTCCTATAACAAAAGAGTTTATTCTTTGAGAAGAGCTGCCTATAGTTTATTAGAAAATCGAACAAAACTCTATTTACAACATTTTCTTTCAGCCAAGTTGCCCGAGGTCGTACGTGAAGCTTGCGAAAAATGTAATCCTACTCAGAAACAAAAGCTGAAAATCTTCCTCGACGGCTTGAACGAGAAGTTCCCTGAAGAGTACAACGCTCTCAAGAATCAGTTCGACCCCACTGGCAAACTATTTGAAGCCCTTGACGCCGCTCTGGCTAAAGCTTAAATCACTACCATGTACGAGTAATTGACGTTTTTGACCAATAAATTGTATTTTTGTTTTTGAATCGATTTTGTTGTTTTTTTGCAACACGGCATATTTCTTTTAAAAATTGCTAAATTCTACATTTATTGTAGAAAATAACATCTGTAAAAAAATATACATATCTAGTGGGCAAATTAACGCACAACTGCAATTATTTTCTACCAGGCGCACAGATGCTGTTTACTAATCTAGATATGTCTGCAGCGAATCCCCAGGATTGGTTCAATTATCAATAATTAGTCAAATACACACAAAATATTTATCTACGAGAACAAAAGAATGCACCATTAATAACGAAACAAATAAAATAATGAGAAACTTAGGTTAGAGTTATGTTAGCTTGTTAGTTATCTAGATGGCGCTATTTTCTATTATATTTATGAAAAACTAAAAGCTTAAAAATCGATTCCTAAAGTATTAGTATAAAATAGGTAGATCTTTAACATACATAAATGTTTCTCTGATCACCCTACGCTACTATGTAGGTATAAAAGTATAAAAAAAATGATAAGTTAATAACCCTAAGAGACAAAAAAGGTATTATTATTATTTAATTTTATATAATTAAAGTTCGAGATGCAGTACTAAATAACTGTCTCTCCATGTAATACGTGTAACAAAAAGTCTTAATTTGGCTGTTGATGTAAAAACTGTTCGACTCACGAGAATTTTCACTACACAAACAACCTTGTTCGAATGCACGGTTAAGATACATTTTTGAACTCAGCATTTTAATACAAGTTGTGCGGTAAACGTGAAGTCACGTAAGTTCAATATTATTTTAAAATAATACCTCTTTCATATTAAAATATTTTAGTTCTTCACTGATACAAAGACCGATAAATGAAATTAAATAAGGAGATTCTTCGTACATTTATCGTGTTTTGTATGGGTAGAATGGTCTATTATAAACTGTAGCTATATTAATTACTTTATAGTTTAATGACGATCTTCGTATAGTATTATTAATATCTTAATATATCTTTGTACTTACACAAAGTCCTCTGCTCAAATAAGCAGGTGAGGCAACATCGACTTATGTATAACTAGCTGTTGTGCGCGATTTCGTCCGTGTGGAATTAAAAATATAGCCTATGTTACTCGGAGATAATGTGGCTTTCTAATGTTGAAAGAATTTTTGAAATCGGACTAGTAGTTCTTGAATAGTTTAATACAAACAAAAATACAAAGTTTCTCTCTTTATAATATTAGTATAGATTTCCGAATGTGCAATATTTTTTTCATTTTCAATGTATTATTGCTATTAGAAACATAATCAACTTTATTAACAAATCCTACTAACTTACATTTATATATGCGAAAGTTTTAATGAATGTATGTTTGTCAAGGATATCTCCAGAACAGTTCAACGAATCTTCAAAAGCACGGATTTAAAATATAGTCTGGAAGAACACATAGGCTACTTACTAAGTATTTTATAAATCGCGGACGGAGTCGCGGACGCAAGCCAGTTTGAGATAAATTTGTTGTTACTATGTGAGATTAACAGTGTTTACCACACACGCACAAAATATATTGCCATTCTTTTCATTGTCTTAGACAAAGCGAGACAACAATATGGTATTGTACATTACTTTAGTGGAACTTGATAAATATATTCTTGATAACTCTTTAAACAATTGTTATGACTTAAATATTTACTTTCGATAACTTATATTTTTAATTACTTCGAGACTGTGATATCAAAAAGGCAAAGGCAATCAGTACGTGAGGTGACTTTGGTATAAACTTTACTATTTTTATTTTTCAGAAGCTTGAAAGATGAAGTGCATTTTGTTGTTGCCGATTTTGATAGCGCTAGTTGCAGCTGAGACTTATAGTACAGAGAATGATGATTTGGATATAGAGGCTGTTGTTGGCGATGTAAACGTATTGAAGTCGTTCATTGATTGTTTTAACGACAAGAAACCATGCGACGACGTGCAGGCAGATTTCAAAAGTAAGTTTTGGTTTAACCATAACACAATTCACCGTAATACCATTAATACTGATTATTAACTAAATTAATTGATTGTCATTAGTATATTATTGATGTATAATAATGTAGCATTTAAAATAGGAACTAATAAACTAAATGTAAGTTGAAGTATTCTACTAGTCTCTCGGTTCTACGTGTTTTTGAATATGGTTAATTTTAAGCAAAAAAAGAGTTAATCTAGAGCTGTCTATCTAGAGGTCATTGTCCGCGTACCACGAAGGTTATGTACACACCAAAAGACACTCATTCTTTTGTTCGTAACTGTATAAGGTCATGCATGTTTTGATTTGTTAGTGTTAAAATTTAAATGAATTGGAAAAGTTCCGTATAACAAAATTTTTCCCGTGCATATCAAAACGTAAAATATTTTCCATTATATTAAGATAAATTTTATATTCAACAATGGTCTTTTGACCGTAACAGCAAGCCTACTCAAATACAGGTCATCTAGTTATAAAAAAAAACGTAAAATATTAAAATCAAAGTAGTGCCCATGTGATAATTCAATACATTATTTACAGAGGATATACCCGAGGCGTTCCAAAACGCATGCGCCAAATGCACGGCAGCACAGAAACATATCTTCAAGAGATTCCTCGAGGAATCTGAGAAGAAAGTAGCAGACGAACTGAACGTTCTCAAGAAGAAACACGATCCAGAATCTAATCACTACGCTGCACTTGTAGCTGCCATTGCGAAGTCTTAGAACTACATAAAGAATTCGATTGATAAAAATTAATATGTACACAATTTTAGAAAAGTAAATAAAATAAAGATTGTCTTTCTTCTATTATGAAACCTTTCATCCACACTTGATCTTCATATAGTTAATTTTTAAAGGCGTTAAAGGCCACATCATCCTTTTCGGCGGAGTAAGGCCTTGTGCTCACCAGGATAGTATTTTAGTCGAGTAGCAAGTAGAATTTATCTGAACAAAGTATTTACTACTGTTCAGACTCGTTTAAGCCTAAACCAAAGCACTAAGGTTAGTAATTTAGTAACTAAACGTGTCCGAACAGAAACATTTTAGTAGAATAGATTAGTAAATCCTTTGTTCAAATTACTTGCTACTTGTTACTCGACTAAAATACTATCCTAGTGCGTACAAGACTTAAGTGCTAGTACAACTTCATATTAAAACACTAATCTCTATAAATAGATAGGTCAATACTAGGAAATATCAATATTTGATTTAATCCCGCCTGTTGAATTCACTGTCGGTGAACTGGTGGTTAATTCTATCTCTATTATTAGTTCGAATCCTCACCATCACTACTAACCGCTATGGACAGCGCTTAAATGGCAAAATTCAATTACGTACAAAATACCAAAACTTACGACCGAATTTTTAAACGCTACTCAAATATTCAACAGCGTCTTACATGTTAAATCACACTTAAACTTCAAATTCTACGGCCATCTCGTATCATTTTGAATTCAGATAGATTTTAAGCAACGCTTATATTTGAGGGGCGTTTGAACATTCGGCCGTTGCCTGTCCATTTAAAGAGGTTAGTGAATTATAATGACATCATTATTACATTGTTTCGTTAATTATAATTACAGTGGTCAGTGAATCAACATGGATTGTCAACAGACATACCATTAAAGAATTTGATTACGTTTCAAAGACATGTATGACTCATCACCTAAGTACTTATAGTTAGTTACTTAATAAATTACTGATATTTAAAATAGGTACAGTAAATATGGCCCTGTCTCCCCAACAATGGTTAAGCTCAGGGCCCCTTAGTGGGTTTTTGTTTGTGACTGAATTGCCATTGTTTGCTTTGTGGGGACATTTCAGGCTTAAGGAGGCAGGGCGCTTAGCCTAAACCTCGTAGAGTAACTGGGTTCGATGGCTCCCTAGGGAACTTCGGCTCGGTCCGAGCCCCTTAATGGGGTTATATAGTGAGCTAATGATGATTTGTCTCGAACTTAAACATAAAAATACAAATACATATTCTACGATACTAAATCCATAAGTATTGTACTAATTTGATGAACTTAAATATTCAAAGTAAATAGACTGGGGTCATTATGAATGTTTTTACATCATATCCTCTTCATATCCGAAGGTTGCCTCTTCTAACATATTAAATACGACGTTATAGAACGGTAAAGTCATTTGTTTGGATTAACTCAAAGGATATTTTAATAGAATCCTCCATCCACAGTTAGTATGCAAGTGATTGTGCTTGTGTTTATCGTGTTTCCTTTGTTTATATCCGCTGAGGATAAATATTATGATAGGAGATACGATTACTACGATTTGGATAATTTGTTTCAAAATCCACGGCTCTTGAAGAAATATATTCATTGTTTTTTAGACAAAGGACCTTGTACACCAGTCGGAAGGGTGTTTAAATGTAAGCTATTTAACTGTTATACTATTAGTGAGAATTTAATGTAAATTAGTAAAATTTGTCGATACAATGTTAAATTGTTATGAATCATAAGCATAATAATTTATCAATTACAAAATAGATATTAATATACAAATAGTTATTTATGTTAATGGAAAAGTTATAATGTTAAACAGTTTATTGTTCAAAATTTTTCGTACACAAATCACCTTCACAAAAGTTATTATGTAAGTACATTTAATAAAATTAAAAACTTCAAGGATTTTCTTTGAGGCGTCATTATCATCACGATAATAATAAATCCTATGTTTTAAGTCGCGTTCTTTTTATTAAATAATTCTTCTAACTCTTGTTACACTGAAATGACTATGTAAAGAATATGTTCGAAGTATCAGACAGTTTAAATCTAGTACGTCATGTAAGTAACTATGATGAAACGTACTTTCTTCAATTTTGGGTTTTGGGAGCAATGCAATGAAACAAAATCACAATACACTATTAATCTGGTCTGTGGCCTGCGAAATGCTGCAATAACAACAAATATTGGTACAATATAATGTTCCAAATTTTAAAATATTGGTACAATATCACGTTCCAATTTTAAAAATATTGGCACAATATAACGTTCGAATGTTAAACAGAACATAACGTTTGAATTTAAAAATGGAACGTTATTAACAGTATTCCAGTACCTGCAACATAACTGCGCCGTTGTTTGTCATTGGTATTATAATCTTCATTCTCGATGAACGATTGTATTGTATTGATGTACTGTTCATTTAGTACAGGATAACTAAAAGCAGTTATTGTTTAATCATCACTATATTTAATTATCCCGATAACATTATTTCATACAAAAACATATTATGTTCAGAGAAAATGAACAAGAATACTTAAGTATAGTTAATCAATGTTTAATGGATCTTTTCAATTTATGATTAATTTATTTTACTGTTTTAGTAATTTTACCTGAAGTGGTGACGTCAGCGTGTGCAAAGTGTTCACCATCTCAAAAGCGTTTAGCTCGCAACACCTTTGAAGCCTTCGACAAATATTTGCCCGAGAGTCGAGATGAACTCAAACGAAAACTCGACCCTCGAAATATGTATTTCAAAAGATTCCTAGAAGTAATTTCAACAGCTTAAGTTTGTTGTAATTTTATGTAAGTATAATAAAAAAATTAAAGCTTTAAGTTGTAAAATCTATACAAATTATTCACTGAGTTACTGAGGCATGTGGTTGGATGACTAAACCTAACCTGAGTAGTGTAAGAATGAGTTTCATGGACTGCATGATGAATTAGAAAAAAACAGACGATTACGCAGCAGAAAATTGCAATATGGAATTAGGCGAATAAAAATAAAAACGATATCTGGTGTATGTGTAGGTGCGCTACAAAATATGTTAAAAAATATGATTAGACTATGACTATCTTCTTCAAGGGTTCTTATGTTTAACATCTGTGTAAATTTTTTGTCGAGATCCGTAGGTACAGCCTTTCTGGAGATGCCTTCAAATAATCATCCATCCACCCTTTAGTAAGATTACACCCTTTGTAACCCGGTTCACTAGGTTTCTCAATTTTTTCAAAAAAAAACCAAATAGTTTAATGGTCACCATGTATGGACTTTGACGGCCTTGTGTATACTTAAATGCGAGCTTTTATTATATCAAATGTTATGCTTATATCAACGGTCAACTTATGTACAAACAAACCGACGTTATATAACAAACTTGTAATACTTACAAAGCTCTGCTTGTTCCACTTCACGGTAAATAACAAAATTCAAGGATTTTCTCTAGTTCATTGGGTTTATTCCAAACGATTTTTTTTTTCATCACCGAATAAACATGGTACAATGCTTCCCAGTTTTTACAATACTTTAGTAATAGAAACTCTCTTACTGAGCCATAAGAATCTTTATTTACGTCTTTGCATTAATTTCAAAGTCTCTGTGTTGCACAAGCAGATATTCATCTCAAATCTTGTTCTTTTCTAACTGTTTCATCCTTAATACCATAATATTTTTGAATTCCGTGTAGTCATAAAGTTCCAAAAATGTACCTCCTTATAGGAAATATTTTAGATTTTTTGTAAGCAGTAAAGTACCCTTATTCATATTTTCCTTAAATATTTTTGCAGAAATTATTACTCAAGACGATTTCCTTGTATATTCAACAAACTGTCCACTATAAAACATAGCCAGACCAAGCTGGTCCTGCTTTACTTGTGTTTTATTTTAAAAATAATCCGTGTGACGAAAGGCGAAAGGTTCAAAGTTGAGTGGCTGTCGAGGGGCCAGTGGTCCACATGACGACGAAGGTAGTGGGTTAATCAGCGTCAATATAAAAGCACTGTCGCTTTCAATGGTCGCTAGTTCATTGGGTCTACTATAGAGAGTAAAAGGTGGGTGAACGAACTATTGCCGGTCATTGCAATTTATCACGCCGAATCATATTGTGCTTCGTGTTTCATGTGTTATCATAATTTTACTTTGTGATTTAGTAAAAGTTTCAAGTAACAGGAAAATAATGTTAATAGTTTAATAATGTCCATATTATATTTGCGTAAATTAACTAACGATTTCGCAATTAATAAAACATTATAACCTTGCGTGTGGCATATTTAAGTTCAATTGCTGCTTACACTTAGACAGAAGTCATTTAGATTCAAGTCAGGCGTTCGTCGGCCCTGAAGGTAGCCGATGCTAAACAGATTTCTTCGTTTATTATTCGGGACAAGACGCATTCGGATAGTACAATACACTTCTATATTTAATTAATTTTATTTGTGATTGCAGAAATATCATCAAAATGAAAACCCTGTTGGTGTTAACGTGTGTGTTATTATCGGTGTTCGCGGCGGAGAAGTACAATTCAAAATATGATAACTTCGATGTGGAGACTCTGGTCAGTAACGAAAGGCTGCTCAAATCTTACATAAACTGCTTCCTCGACAAAGGCAGATGTACAGCTGAGGGCACTGACTTCAAAAGTAAGTGCTTCTTTATCATAAACAGAACTTTTATACTAATAGCTTCGTTAATATAGGTTAGATTACACATTTTCGATTAATCGAATAAATCACTTAAAGAGAACAATAGGTTGGATTCTATTTCACTTTTAGAGTCTGTTATAAAATAAAAATCCTAAAATATTTACCTTTATCGACGGTTCATTTCAATGTGGCAAACATAATATTTCCATCAGTACTGTAGATAGAGCCTTCGTGATTTTAAGGTGAATGCTTTTGAGTTAGTTACTTTAAGTTGTTTACCTTAAACTAGTAGATAGGTTATAATATCTCTGTATAAATGAAGTACGCTAAGTAAACTTGCCTACTTTGAGATAATTTATTGCCATGTATAGTTTTAAAGTGTGTATAAGTATTTTATGTTATGTACGATAATATTTTTTTCATACTTCCATACAATAAGTCATCAAATTAGTTACCTAAGTTTCTAACTTTTTGTCCAATTTCAATTTTGACATTCATTTGTTTTTGTTTGTACTTTCAAGAGTTTTTGGTGAAAAGTTAAAAGCTCATGTTTTACCTTAATATACCTTCAAAATATTTTTTATAAAAAACATTTAAATTCAACAAATACTAATCTCGTGTGTTAGTAGTTGTTCTAAGTAGTTTCACATTTTCTTTATCAATGTACATAATGCTTAGAAAAGTCAAAGACTCATATCGCAGACTTGTGTAGCCGACGCGAAACTGTGTAGGATCTCTTTGATATTCTGCACTAGTCGGTTAGAGGCCAAAGTCAAAGATTTGCGTAGCTTAAGCCGGCTACAAGCCTTCAGTTTTAGTGTACAGTTCGACTTTGCAGCTAAAACTGACATGTGTAGAGAAAACTGAGAACTTTACAGTTCGACTGTGCAGTTCAAATTGACGCGCATACGTCAGTTTTAATTGAACTGTATAGTAGAATGTAGTATATTGTCTGTAGCCGGCTTTACTGTACGAACGGCTTAATTCTTGTGTTTGATTTGAGTCTGGTAAATTGTCTATGCAGAATACGTTCCACTTTATACCTGATGAAGTCAAGCGTAGTGTAATTTTTGCATAAACCGGTCGAGGTCAAGGGAACTTTATCCTCAAACTAGACGACAATTTTGAGGTTATCTACATATTTTTTTTTGGTAAACGATTACATAATTGTTAAGTAAAATGTAACGTATGTATGTTAGATATACTTAAACCACTATTTACGTAATGTTAAAGTTTTTGTTTTATTTGTTATTGAGTTTGAAGTGAAAAACTTCATTGTTTTATATGTCGAAAATTATTTGACCACTCGAATAGCGATGGTTATGATTTTCTTTAAGAACGTATCCTTTTTAACAGCTTTGATAATCAGTAGGAATTAAGGATCAAAAGTCGAAAGAAAGTCTCGAAAAATGTAACATTTGTTTTGATTTCCAGAAGCCCTACCCGAGGCCATTGAGACGAGTTGCGGCAAATGTACTGAGAAACAGAAGCTTAATATAAGAAAAGTAATCAAGGCCATCCAACAGAAGCACCCCAAACAATGGGACGAACTTGTGAAGAAAAATGACCCGAGCGGCAAACACCGCGCGAATTTCGATAAATTCATCCAGGGCAGCTAAATTAAATTTATTTAGTATAATATAAGTTATTTACTAAGTTATAATAAGATTTATTCCTATGAAATGTATTATTACCAATTTGTTAATATACTCAATTTTTTGTCGACTTTAAGTTTGTGAAATAAGGTTTTATTAAACTTTACAACTTTAATACTCAAAGAATGCTCTCATATTTTAATTCAAGAACAATTTTAATTGTGCAGGAAAATAATTGTTATTTATTTTGATGATGAAAGATTAGACTGAAAAATAAAGATTTAAATATATTACATTGTTTTCTTCGACCCATAAGTAAGTACACCTGGTCGAATTAGGTGAACGGCTGGCATTTGGGTGTTGGGCAAGTTTGCGGGCCGGTTGCATGTGTGTTTTTGTGTCAACCGCTGCGGGCCGCTTGCGCCAGCTTGCAGCACCTCTGACGTAACAGACATCGGTTGTATAACCAACTTATAACAAGAAACGCAACCATTCCGCATCGTTAGGCTTTACGACACTGAAATTATAGTTAATCTTAACAATATTGCGGACCAATTGATGTCAAATGTCTTTTAAAGCGATAAAAAATAATTTTATTAGCTTTTTATTGCTACAGCTGATCTGACAACGGTTTTTGTTAAAGGGTCATTTATTGTACTTTGAATCCGTAATGTTATACAATGAAAACTGTCCGTTACAATACACTTCATTATTAAATAAACAACAAATGAATATTTAATACAACGCGTTAAAAACTATTATTTTAAAAGTATCCACGATCGATGCACACATATAGATGTCGAAATAAAAGTCGGGATTTCCATCTGCAATATTATACACAATGAAACTCTTGTTGAATATTAATTACGGGTATATCCTATTACAAATACTAGTAAGTACATGTTACCTATTGCTTCAGTTGCCAACTAACTAGCAACTAACTTGCAACCAACTCAAATATTACTCAGATAAAAACTCCTCCGAAGATTAAGAGTAGGTAACGCATCTGCAAATGCAGACCTCTATGGGTATCAGTCGCCTCGCTATTTCAGCGAATCCAGGTAGCCGCTTGCTCATCTGCCACTTTATAATATAAAAAAATCCTACGCCTTTTTTTATTAAAGAGCTCGCTTTTGTTAAAATGTGTTTAGGAGTTGTGACAAACTATCAAATATTTTCTTAAAGGCCGTATATTGTTAATTTATCTAGACAAATGAGGACGCATTTTTGCGAACTCCAAATCATGGGATCAAAAATAAGTAAAACAAGTTTTGATTTACACACAATTGTATTAAGTAATGCTCCATTAAGTGCTAATATTTTATAATACAACAGCCAGATGTCGTTATTGAATTACAGCGATTCATAATTGATTACCATTAACTATTAAATTAAGGGCAATTAATACTTTGAAATTAGTTAGAGTTCATTTATTCTTCAGCAATAAAAGCGGCGAAAGCAGTTTCGTATTCGTGTTTCGGGTCGTATTTCTCGGTGAATTTGATAGCATCATCGGGATATCTTTCGTAAAGAGCTTTGACGAGGTTTCTAACGTTTTTCTTTTGTGTGTCAGAACATTTAGCGCATGCTTCTTTAATAACTTCGGGGAGAATTTCTGAAATATTTCATAAGAAACTTCGTAAAAATTTTTAGCTATAACTTTTGCCTGAAGAAGTAATAGAACACAAAAACATATTACATTTCACAATTTCATTCTCTGTATGATCAGTTTAGTGCTTTGTATGTAAATTCTACTGCTTCAATTTTAGATCAACATACTAATTAATAACGAATTAAAGTGATTAAATGACACACCATATTATTATAATATTAATAAACAAATCAGAAATCAAAACCGTTAACCGCAGTTTCCGACAAGGAAAGTTTGATCTGATCACAAAAGATTTCTCTCATATAGATTTCGAGTGGTAAGACTATACGTCCAGTATGATATAGAAGCAGTATTAAATTTTAATTCAGATTTCTAAAACAATACCCATGAAACATCTTTAAATTAAAAAATGAGAGAGGAATGGAACAATATCAAATTCCAATTCTTTAAAATTGAAACGTATTAGAATTTAGCGTCATACACATTATTAATTTACACTTTAATTTGGTACAAGTAATACGTACTTTTATATTCCTCAGAGTATTCAGCTGTACAAGGCTTTCTGTCGAGGAAGCAATCGATGTAAGACCTGAACAGAGCATCATCGGCGAGCACCTTGTGTGCGTCAACTCTGTCATAAGATGCATCGTAGCTGAGCGCTGCGGGAATGAGCAGCGCTAGGATCAGGCTTAGGAACGTCATTGTTCTGGAAAATTATTATATAATAACATCTATCTCTAACATACAAAAATATAATATTTTGTATGCTTTGGCTACTAAGAAAAATGTACAGTCGCGTTCGTTCGAGGTATTTCAGTCCCAGAAAAATTGTTTGACATCTCGCAGATAACTCCAACCCACTTAAAAAAAATGTTAGGGTCTATCGATGTTTTATAAAATAAAAATCTCTTTTCATTACCTGCAATGTTGACAATTATTGTAGCTGCCCGATCAGTAATATGAATTTGATCCGAATTTCACCATTTTATAGCGAAGATAAAAGGAAATAAACAATTTTTATAATTTCTAAAATAATTTAATGAATAATTTTGTCTGTGGCCAATTCAAAGTAATTTTATCGACTAGATTTTTATCAAATATATTGTTTGGTACTGCTGTGGCCTTCATTATCATTGTTATGTGATTTTATTGATGGAACGATAGGCACAACCAAATTTTAATATAAAATTTTTATTAGCAATTTAATAATTCTTTGTAGATAATATTTATTATTATATTAAGAGAGGTCAGTCCGACAAGGGAAAATACCACGACCTCACAGAACCTTGGCATTTCCCTCCGGTCCTATGAGTTTCCTCGATCAAAATGTAACAAGTACGATCGCCAAAAAAATCTTGCTTTTCACTTTATGGGTTATATTTCTTTGCAGGGTCTGCTCTGATATGTCGGACCCCCTATAGTTTTTTGTTCCTTACAAATCTGTCGGACATTCATGAAACCCAGATGGAAGTTGTAAAATCAAAACAAAAGCATAACAAATGTTAGATTTGCCTTTAATGTTTAAAAATGGGCAAAAATAGAGCTGCAGTGATCTTAGGCAAGCTACTTTAAGAATTTAAAGCGAGTTTTTTTGATGATAGTACAAACATGTCTAATTATTGCAGGTTATTCCTTTAAATGTAAAATTACCTCAACTAAAATTGGTACTTATATTGATATATGGAGGTATTAAAGGTGACGTTTCATGAATAAACAATTAATAATAATGATGCGATCGGCCTCTGTTTCCGCTTCTACTGAGGAAGTTCCGCATTGTGAAGACTTCCGTATGTGCAGCGTCTCACAATCAAGACGGTTCCATCAAAATGATTAATGAGTATGAGTATGAATTCGACCCATGATGGGCTCCATTTTCCTTCACTCCACGACTAGCGCATATTTTGCGTGACTTCAACATATCTTTGAATTTCTTCGCCGATATGTTCAGCATTCATCACGATGTTTTCCTTTACTTAATACTTAATACAGTAAATGAATTATAAATGTAAGAATTGATTTTTGTTGCCCTTACAAGTATTAAGATAAAAAATTTTCTCGTATTCTTCTTTCGATCACTGTCATTGACGCTCCAATTGTTTGGTTAATTTAACCATTTTGATCAACTTATTCATTCGCATTGTAAAGTTGTAAAGCTTAAAATTTGCTAATATTTTTTTAACAGGAATTGGAAAAAATGTAACACTAAACTTTGCTTTTATGTTTCAGCAGGCGCTTTCGTATGATAAATTAGTAAAAGCTCTTCTCATATACGAATGTAATGATTAAATAAGGATTATTAGTATTATTAATTGTATGGTGAGGTATAATAAAAAGCGGACTTCATGTAACAGAACATTCCGGACTTGTCAGTGCTCATTTTGATGAATGCAAGATAAACTGATCTGTTAGTAATTAGAAAGATGTCTACGTTCCAAAACTAAATGTGGATGTCTAGATTTTTTTTATCAAGCACTATTTGAAGTCCATTTTCTCTATTTGAATTCAGCAGACCAAGTTCGGAACTAGGTCCAGATGATGGGGGATCGAGAAGTATGGACACTTTTACTGTCGGAGGCCAAGCCTAATTTACCCTCTGGATCACTTTAGTTAGTTAGTTGTTTGGCGCAAAATAAACAGCTTAATTAAAGTAGCTTCAATCGCCTACGTATGTATTTATATCTATACTAGCTGTTATGATACTGATAATATAGCTTTCTAACGGTGAAAGATTTTTTTTAAATCGGACCAGTAGTTCTGGAGTTATTTCAATACATACAAAAATACAAATATTCAAAAATATAAAGTTTCTCTTTTTAAAATATTAGTATAGATATAGATTATATGGTAATTAAATCAAGACTTAAACTACTCTACTAGACCACTTGCACAGAAGTGTAGAGTCGATAGAAACTACAAAGTCCTTGCCAACGTAAACCGGAATACGAGATGCAGATTGAATACAAATTAACTGCTCAGTAAACAGATAAATATGTAACAGTTGTATAAAAATAGTCAACGGTATCTACTTCTTAGAATAACTAACATAAAAAAAATAACATACTTAATAAGCATCTAATCCAACTTTTTAAATATGAGTGAAGATGATCCTAAAGTCGAACAAAGATTGTTCAAATCTAAAACAAATGACGGTCCTTTATTGAACGCATTTTGTTTTTTACAACCGAACCATTTGTTAACATAATATTCCTCAAGCACTTTATAATTTCAAAGATTACGAAAGTTTTTGTACCGTATTCCGCAGTTTTTACTTTCCTTACTAAGGGACATAGGCCCTTTTTAAGATCAAATGAAAAGGTTGTGGTGCAATAAAAAGAAGAGAACAACAAAAACAAAGTTCGATTCACTGTTAAGGTCATTGACATTGCGCAAGAAACAAGTTTTGGGAGTAAAAGAAAAATAAAGACACTTTTTTTTTACATTTTTCCGTTACAGGATGTTCAATAAAGCAAAAAAAGCTTATTGTTATATAGTTTAAAATAATTGATACGATCATTGACCCACTTCTTTTTAAATTCCGTGCACGGTATACGTTTTGTATGCGGCCCGTTACATCGACCTCTTCCTACATCGAGGACTGGTTTTAGAGAAATGTTTGCACCCCACTGTTAGGAGTCAGAGAAACGTCCATACCGACATTGGCCGTCACACCCGAAGGACATACGTACTTTCTTCCGAGTGAGTGTTACTTGTTTTCAATAATTGCGCTTTTACGCCGTTTAGAAAGTACAGTTCTAGTATTGTGAAAGTAACCGGTATAGCTAAGAGTTGACCGAATTCATTTATACTGTTAGTATTGATTTTAAATATTTTTAATGATAATGACATTCTTGAACTTAGTGTTGACATAAATAAATGTTTATCTTTTTATTGTAAGTAGTTGAAGCAAACGATACAAACAACTTTGTAATTATTAGTTAAATAACATAAATTAGGCTTTATGTCATTCGGTACGATAACAAAGCTTTTGGTTCATCGAATAAGTTACATCCTGTATAATGAAAGAAAGAAAAAGGGGAAAAAGAAAAGCAGTAATCTTTTTTTTATCTTTTTAGATAAAGATGAGACACTGGGTGTTGTGTGTGTTCGCGCTGACGGTGGTGGTGTCTTGCTCTGCACAGCAGCAGTACGTCAACCGGTACGACAACTTCAACGCTGACTCTATTATACAGAATGAGAGGATACTACTCGCGTATTACAAATGCGTCATGGAGAAAGGACCTTGCACTAAAGACGGCAAGAATTTTAAACGTAAGTCTATTTATCTTTCTTTGGGTTGTGTGAGTCAAAAAGTATAAACATGATTAACCTTTGTACTGATTCCGCGTGTTATAAGTGATTGTGAGTATTTCTTAATTTAACCCTTTGCACACGAGGGCCTCGGAGCGGAGCCATTTAAAATTTGTCTGCAAACTCGAGGGCTCCGCTACGGAGACAATGCAAATAATTTTCAGTTTTTAAGAACAAAAACACATCGTAAACACTAAAAAAAGATAAAAACTTATAACAATGACTTTCTTTTAATGGATCAAACTTACATGGGAATATGATCTTTTCACTAAAATCGGTCCGAGTTGCTGGTAGTATGAGTGAAAAAAAAGTCGAGTGCAAAGGGCTAATCTTCAAATAAAATCTTGAATAACAATAAATCTATACTTTTATATAAATTGTAGGTATATGCATTGTTTGATGAGAACGATCGATTACTTATATTAATTAAAGTTGCGGTACATTTTTAAATTATGCGATGTTTTACTTTCTCGGAAATATTAATATTATAACAAACAATTTTATTGAATTACTTAATCAGTAATTCTAACATTGTATTGTAATTGTACGCACAAGTACAAAAACAGGAAAACATTTTTGATTTATTTTAAAGCATTTTTAATTAAATTACACGTTACTTTAGATGTCTCCCAAGTTCAAAGGAGTTATTAATTAAGTATAATAAAAACTTTGTTAAACTACTTATTATTTACACATTGTAGAACATAGTTTGCATTTTGTAGTTTTTTTTTATCCGGGGCACTTTGCCACCCACTTGTACTCCTAAACTTGATGCCTTCAGCCAGGCAAAGGCCTGTAATTATTTAATTAATAAAAAAATAGCTTTTACGTTCACAGTTTTAAAGATTGGTTTCATTGAAATATAAAAAACATACAAAAATATAAACGTTCGATTTCTATTCCAATAATACAAGAAGAATTAAAATGCAATTTTAATAAATGCAGATTATTATAGAAATATAGCACAACCTACAAAGTAATGGAAAATAACACTAAAAGTGCATATTTTATTCAAACATATAGCTGTTAAACAATTACTGAAGCATTTAAAACGTCTGGATATTTTCCTTCCTCAAAGATGCTATTAATCGTATACCTATATCCTTTACCTTAATTAGTTATATCACAGATAATATTATACTATACTAGTATACTCTATCAACATATCGTATAAAATAAATAAAAAAATGTACTTAAAAGTTTAAAGTATTACAATAACTTCTTAGCAATGGAGTTAACAAAATCGACAGTATTTTGATGCATTAATTTCTTTCATGTTTGAATTCTATTTATTACTTACTTAATTTTACTTTTGCTTCTGTGTTAGCTGCTTAGATAATAAACTCGCTTCGCTTTTTATCGTGCACGAAAGGCCTTTGCATCGGCCATTAACAAATAAGACGCGATTTTCATTATTTAACATTGATGCTTTGACTAAAATGTTATAATGTTTCTTTCCAGGTGTGTTGCCAGAAACTATATCAACAGCCTGCGGTCGTTGCTCCCCGAAGCAAAAGGTTGTAGTCCGCAAGTTGCTTTTGGGGATCAGGGCGAAGAGCGAGCCGCGTTTCTTCGAACTTCTTGACAAATACGACCCTAGTAGATTGAATAGAGAGGCATTGTACACATTTTTAGTGACTGGAAATTAGTTTTTAAACTTAAATTATGAAAATTAACTTTAATTTATTAAATCAACTGATATATTTTTAGTTATTAAGTACTTTAGACTAAATTATTTAATTGATTTGTAATTTTATGATTTCTTAGTTTAAGTGTGAACATTGAATTGATACTTTCCTTCATTTAATGTAAGAAAAAGAATAAAAGAAAGTGATCGATAATACGATTAAGTTAGTAATTTTTTTTATTTTATTAATAATGAAATCAATAAATATTCAGTTTCAAATCTAAACTTGCATTTACAATTTCAATTTAATATTTTTGGTGTTAAGAGTATATTAACTAGCTGTTGTGCGCGACTTCGTCCGCGTGGAATTAAGTTATATGGCTTATGTTATATGCCTATAAAAGACAGGAAGACCGAGTAAAAGTTATATAGATCAAATAAAAAAGAAAGTGGACGTCGTGTCGTATCAGAAGGTCAAGATGTTGGCACAGGACAGAGAGGGTTGGAAAAGACTTCACCGACAAGGTTAAAAACCTTAAATTAAAGAAGAAGCCTATGTTACTCGGGGCGGGGATAATGTAGCTTTCTAATGGTGAAAGAATTTTTGTAATCGGCCAAATAGTTCTTGAGTTATTTCAATACATACAAAAATACAAAGTTTCTCCTATATAATATTAGTATCGATAGTTTAATAACGAATCGTGATATTAAAACAGATGTAATTAATTGTTTAATATTATATTAACAATAATTACACATTTATTAACAGTAAACCTCATACATTGAATTAATGTTTATGGACAATTAACTAGTGTTTACTAAAAATCCTTCCGAGAATGCAATATGAACGTGTACAATCGCACACGTAATTGCAAATGTATGATCATTATTTCTTTAGGTGTTACGTTTTATATTTAATTGAACGCGACTGTACACCTTGGGATCTATAAAAGAGACATGATATTTATGTATCTAATCAGATGGAAATAATCTTAAGTTGCAAGATGAAGTTGATTCTAGTTTTTCTGTGTATCACAGCTTTAGCTCTGGCTGAAGATAAATATGAAGATATTGGCGATAATTTCAATTTGCAAGAATTATTGGAAAATGATCGTTTATTAATTGGATATATAAAATGTTTGTTGAACAAAGGGCCTTGTACTCCCGAAGTTAAGAAAATTAAGGGTATGTAAGAGATTTTATTTATTTGAAATGTGATAATTGAGAGGCGATAGTATGCGACTTCAAAGTTAGGACAAGCTTTTAAATTAAAATAAACATAAGAAAAAAAAACTATATATTTTAAATACATCTTCATTATCATGTTTCGTTCACATTGTTGCTAAACTTTATATAGAACTAGATGTTTCGTCCGAGCGGAATTTCAAAAATCAGTAGCAATTACTACAGTAACGTATCAAATGCAAACAATCGAAGCTTTACTAAGTTCTTGCCTGTACACGTCATCTTAGACTTTCTGACCACCCAGTATACTTTAAACGAATTCAGAGAATATTTTAAAAGTATAAATAATGAAACAGCCCTTCACAAAACAATCGTATACAATTTAAATATATCACTTTGTACGTACATAGCGGAAAGGACTATTAATAGTATGTAGTGATGACTGTATCTAAATGTCTTCCTAACAGACCATATAAGACTTGCAGCTAATCCGCTTCACTTATTAGGTTAATTGTTGCGAGATCACCACCCGTTACTCCTAGTTAGCATACACTCTGCTTAGAATACTTGACGGTAACAAAGAAACTGGAAGCAATATATTTTTGGCCATAGCATAATCAGTATTAAGTACATAGAATAATTAGTAAGACATAAAACTGATTTACGTAATTAAAAATTATTTTTATATTTAAAATTAAAAGTTACTTGAATAATATTGAAGAAGGGTATTTTGATTTATTTTTTATAGAAAAACTTCCTGAAGCACTAGCGACGAACTGCGCCAAATGCACTGACAAACAGAAACAGATGGGAAAAGTGCTCGTGAAACAAGTGAAGAAGACGCATCCTGAACTATGGGAAGAGCTAAAGAAAGTCTACGACCCACAGGGGAAATACCAAAAAGAGTTTCAACAGTTTCTAAGTGATTAACAATCGAAAAATATATATTTACAAGAAAACAATAATGGAATAATTGTTAAAAATAAAGGCATTATTTTTTTATCTTTATTTTATTATTTTGTAACGTAATCCTAATTGCATTTTAGAATATAAAGTTACCTAGATCAAATTCGTAGGATTACATATTATAAATTCATAACCTATTAGAATTTCTAGCAGTTCAAATATGCTTTCTTCTTATCTCCTTTAAGATATTCTATTCTTTCCTCTTAGCATTAACGCGTCTTTGTTGTGGTTTCGCAAAGCTTTACTGATAATTACTGTGATAACTTAATATTATATTGGGTATACCCATTACTAGCTTACCCACATAAAACATAAATTAACTTCTTTCTGTGAGGTATAACAAACTAAAAAGCGACATATTCAACACAGTAATAGGTAATAGGAACAAAAAATATACGATTCCTTTTAATTCCCTTCCTTAACTCTTCTAAGTTCTAACATTTTCCTTTGCGGAAAATGTTTGCAACGCCTGTTTAAATGTCTCGTAACAGACCCAGCCTTTTGAATGATGTTTTTGTGCCTCCTCCCAAATTTCATTAAATTCTTCATCATTGAATTTTTCTCCTGCAGCTTTGAATACTTTCTTTATGACTTCAGGTTTACGTTTCGCGTACATGTCGCGGTGGTTGACATTCATTAACGCGAGAACACTAGGGGAAAGACATGATTTCATGTCTGACTCTTGTGGTAGGTGGGATCTATGAGCTAAGCAGTAGTAATTAGGTGTGATAGGATAATCCAAGTCAAAGTACCTCCCAGACGGAACTCCAGCCTTACGAGACACATCCCGCTCGTGACAGGGTTTGAACGTTTCATTGTAAACAGTACAATAATCAGTGCATCCTGGAGGTAAATCGGGGATATGAGGAATACGTTTAATGGCTTCTTTAAAATTAATCATTTGCGTAAAAAACTTGTAGTCGATGTTTTCTCCGTCGAAAGCATGCCACTTTGCCAATAATGGTTCTATTAAAGATGAATCAAACCTTATGAACTTGGAAGCACATAACTTGTACACGATATCTCGATGTAGCCAGCCAGACTTTTCACAATCGTAATATTTAAGTCTTAAATAAAACTCGATAAAAAATTTGGGTAAAAACCGAGTTGACAAACATTTACGAACAGTATTTAGATGTCCTAAGCACTTCCGGTAGAATTCACGCTCTGGGTTAAGTTCACAGAAACTTAAACACTGTTCAACATGATCAGGTTTGCTTGATATTCCAAACGCAAAACCCTTTGGAACACTCTTTATATTATTAATAGGTGTTAATACTTTTCCCATTCTAGACTTGTACGAGTCCTGATAATTACTCTGGATTGTATTTATAATCGTTTTATTTGCAGTTCCGTTAACTATCTTATCATCGGTCAGGCATCCTTTAACAAGTACTCCGAGTGGGTCGGTATGACTTCTGTGACCGTATGTAAGATCTGGATTAAATGGTGGGTCACAATATTTACGAGTAAATCTAGTTGCCGGTAGTTGTGAAACCGGCGTTTGAACTTCGATAGGAATTTTTGGAAGTACTAAATCATATAATGAAATATGAGGTGTTTTCTTTCCAAATGTGGTGTTATAAATATCTAGTCCTTCAGGTAAATTTGGTGTTTGATCTGGGCCCTTTCCAATTGCTTTCTTCCAATATGAAGCATAACATGTCTCTTTTAAATCTTCAACTAGAGTTTTAAATTTGGTTTGAGAAGGCGGTTGTATAAGACTTGCAGCTTCTCCACCGATGCCCGCGTTACGTGTGTCTAGTGGTGCGGGCCGACGTAGAGGTGCAGGAGGTTTGGGTATTTCCGGTGGCTTGATAGCGTCGCCGATGAGTGCATCCACCCCCTCTTGCAGTAGGTAGTGTTGCAAATTGTCAGCAAGTTGGTTATATGGCTGTGCAGATGGCATGCCTGCTGCACAAATCTTTGGAGTTCGATCGATGAACATGCCTCGATTGCCTTTTCCACCACTTGCCGACTTTTGATTTCCTGGCGGCATGTTGTTTCTTTTAAATATAAGTAAGGGAATAGTTTTATTAAATTTATTCTTAGTTTTTCAGTAATGTCTGCAATACACAATCGTACGCAATAGTCAAGACAAGTTGATGTCAGGTATGACAATAAGAATTAAGAAAAATATGAAGAAATAAAAAAGTTCTTTCTCGTATAATGTTAACTTCTTTTGTCGGATAAGAAACGTTTTGGGATTATATTAATAGCTTTGATATATCGAATGTATCAAGAGTTCCGTATAGGTAAGTAGCACAGGAAAAACAAAAACATTATATTCGTGGACTCGGAAGACGTACATAAAACCATCTCACATGTGCATGTCATGAAGCAGGCTTGGAAGTTATACTTATGTGCAGAAGATATAGCGATACCTGCGCATAGCGATCCACCAGGTGGTACAACACATTTGCACATCTTCACATGTTAAAGGTGTCAAGAACTGTATACATTCGCCCTATGGATCAGCTTATAAAAGTTCTACACCCTGCTTCTATATTTTAGAAATTGTCGCCATTTCTCGTCTAGTGTGTATTTTTTTTAAGTAAGTATAATATTTATAATGATAAGAATAAAACAAACTATCAAGTGTTTTGTTTTATTTGAAAAACAAATTAAAAAAAGCACTTCATATGAGAGTACATATTTCAAAGATTTTATAAAAATTGTTATTAAATATTTAAAATAAAAAAAAGTATATTTTACCACTAAAAATACTTTTCCAAAAAGTAATAAGAAAGTAACATCGTAGTTAAAAATACGCATTAAAACAAAGTAAAATGACGCAAAATAATATAAAAAAACATTGGTTTTAATAACAAAAAATATTGATATTAAAACAAAGATAAAATATTATTAAATTAAATTATGATTTATTATTACACTATATTTTATATGAAAAATATAATATAAAAAACCGTAAAATTAAACTTTTAGTTGACGTAGTTTTATAGTATTAAAAATAACCATGTACTTTTTTTTCTAACTTGTTATTATTTTCTTCAGAAACTTTTTGCAACGCCTGCCTAAAGGTTTCAAAGCAGACCCAGCCTTGGGAATGATATTTTTTAGCCTCCTCCCAAATTTCGTTGAACTTTTCATCACTAAAATCCTCTCCAGCAGCTTTAAATACTTTTTTTACGACGTCAGGTTCACGTTTGGTATACATGTCGCGATGGTTGACGTGCATTAACGTAAGAATACTCGGAGTGAGACACGACATGACATCTGTCTCTTGTGGGAGGCACGTTCTAATCGCTTTGCAGCAGAAATTGGGTGTAATAGGGTAATCTAAGTCGAAGTACCTTCCAGATGGAAGTCCAGCCATGCGAGACTCATCTTTCTCTTGATCGGGTTTCACCATTTCAGTGTAACTGGTGCGGAAGTCAACGCAATCCGGAGGTAAATCTGGGATATGAGGAATATATTCTATGGGTTCCCTGTAATTAATCATGTGCGAAAAAAAATTGTAGTCAATATTCGCTCCATCGAATGCTTCCCACTTTGCTAACAAAGGTTCTATTAAAGTAGTATCAAATCTTATGAGTTTTGAAGCACAATAGTTAT
>QDHC01000733.1:1255317-1277598 GCA_013186455.1 Papilio dardanus tibullus | reverse complement strand
CTGGATTAATTTCACAATAGCTAAGGCATTGTTTAAGATTATCAGGTTTTCTTAAAATTCCAAATGAGTAACCCACTGGAACGTTGTTGATATTATTATTGGGAGCTAAAACTTTTCCTAATCTAGCTTTGTTGAATTCCTGGAAACTGGACTGAACTGTATTTAAAACTGTTCGATTTCCATTTCCACCAATGATATTATCATCAGTTAAGCAAGTTTTGGCGTAAAATCCACGTTTGTCCACATGAGTTCTATGACCGTATGTTAAGTTAGGATCAAATGGAGGTTTGCAATAATTATAATCTATTTGTGCAGCAGGAAATCTCGAAGCTGGTGTCTTGTCTACAAGAGGTACTTTTGGCAATACTACATCATACAATCTTTCTGCATCAGGTAACTTTCTTCCAAAGGTAGTGTTGTACACATCTATTCCTTCTGGTAGCATAGGCATTGGATCTTGAACCTTGCCCAGTGGTTTCTTCCAATATGAACTATAAGTGGACTCTTTAAAATCGTCAACTAGAGTTTGAAATTTTGTTTTGATCGGTGGATTTATGATACTTGCGACATGTCCATACACTCCAGAAAAACGCATGTCTAATGGTATAGGACGACGTAGAGGTGGAAGAGGTCTGGGTGTTTTTTGCGGCATGATAGCGTCACTTAAAAGTGAGTCGACCTCATCTTTCATGAGGTAATGTTGCAAGTCATCGGGGATTTTTTTATCAGGCTGCTGAGAAGGTAGACCTGCGGCACATATTTTAGGACTTCGTTCGAAAAACATACCCAGGTTTCCTTTCCCACCCGTCGTCGATCTTTGGCAGTCGACCGGCATTTTGTTGAATACTTTATTATTAAAGATAAATACAATATAAAATAAACGTGTTGCTTTATAAAACGATGTCAAGATTTCGTCAAAAATATCAATATATGTCGTAGAAAGAGAAAGGTATAGAAGTGGTGTTAGCGTATACGGTTGAGGGACAAAACATGCCTTAGACTACGTCATACGTATTTCGTGTGTGCATCACTTTACGGCTTTAAACCAATAACATCATGTCTCAAGCCTATGCCTGGGTCGTATGAAAAATTAGATCCTTAAAATACGCTTGGAGCGCCACAATACTATATGATATGTCACATTTGTTTGGGTCTTGGTCCTGGACCCAAACAAACAAAATCGCATACGGAGAAAGGGACCAAAGATCTATGTCACTGTCTTTGTCACGTTACGTAATTTCGTATAAATGTGTCACAGTCGCTGTCAGTTTGACATATGTCAAGTCTGATCTACTTCTTTTAATCTATGAACGTCCTTGATATTTCGTATGAATGTGTCACAATCGCTGTCAGTTTGACATATGTCGTGTCCGATCTACCTTTTTTAAACTATGTCATATAGTCATCTATGGTTTATAATTTATTGTCTTTTTTTGTCAAAGAAAATGGAAGCGTTGATAATAGTATTAGCAATATATAAAATTAAAAGAAAAAATGTATGAAATAGAAGGAATGCTGAGGATAGTTAAATGAGAGACTTTTTTGGGAGATATGAGCTGCGCCTCTCGGCAGTCTCATTTTATTCGTGGTGGCGAACGGTCATTATTCTAGGGTAGTCTCTTTCTATTCGTCTAGACGAACAATCGTCATTCCTGCATAGTTAACCATAGGGTTGATTTGCCTTTTAGTTAAGAAGTAAAATTGTATATCGATATTCGCTCCTTTTTTAAAAATAATTCGGAAAGAGATTTCAAAAGATAGAATACATAATTGCTGCTTAGTATACGTATATCGGTTGGTTCTGTCAGATAATATGTAAAATTTATGGATATAGAAGATGGAATATTAGATCGGGATCCAATAAGCAGCAGACCTCAGTTATATTCCAATGCATAATTTATATATGGTTAGATAGGACTCGTATGTACGTACTATCAGTGAATGGACATAAGTTATCCTTTTCAGTTGGGCAGTTTCGCGCAATCACGCGCTAAAGTTGCAGTAAATATTACTGAAGTTAACTTACATTCACAAAGCTGATTTTCACACATAAAGTTCGAGGGACTATGACAATACTCCCTGCAAGCAGCCAGACACATTGCATGGGGCAAACCGCCTACCAGACACTTTAAATGTCAGCCCGACTCACAGCGCTAATGCTTAAAAAGTCAACTTAACTTATTTTTAACTGCTTGATTTTCATATAAAATGCTCAGAAGACTATGGTAATACCCCCTGCAAGCAAAAAGACATTTTGGATGTGGCAAACGGCCTCCCAGATATGTCAGCGCTCAGGAACCGCGCGGACTATGCAGGTGTATTAGAGGTTATTGTAAGTGTCTCTCTCTTTGCAGGGGGGATTATCTCCTCCTCCTCCGCTCCTTCTTGATAAAATATGACGAAAAATTCGATTTGTTGTCGCGCACATGATGTGTACTAATTAAATATTTGTTAAAATCAAATAATCAAATAATTACTACATATTCTTTTTAAAAACTAACACAACAATCTTAAAAGATTTTATTTATTTCTAACATTAAGTAAGAAAACAAGTAAGTAGTTAAAAACATTTCAATACGTAAGTCTATTAACATTATTGTAAAAAAACATATTTAGATTAAGATAAACAAATAACATAAGATAAACAAAAATAACAAAAGTTAGTTTTAATTTCTAATAAAAAAAATTAGTTTTAATATTTAAAAAAATCCACACAATTACAAATTCTATGTAAGTATAAAACTATGTTATAAATGTAATTAAAATTATAAAGTAAAAATACGTTAAACCAATTTCTAAAAAACATTATTTTACAAATTAATTAAATTCCTTGACGAAGTCTTATAATATTACAACTTAAAAAATCCTTAAAAAATAATCAATCTAATTTGTAGTATTTTCCGCTTCGGAAACTTTTTGCAACGCCTGCTTAAAGGTTTCAAAGCAGACCCAGCCTTGGGAATGATATTTTTTAGCCTCCTCCCAAATTTCGTTGAACTTTTCTTCACTAAAATCCTCTCCTGCAGCTTTAAATACTTTTTTTACGACGTCAGGTTCACGTTTGGTATACATGTCGCGATGGTTGACGTGCATTAACGTAAGAATACTCGGAGTGAGACACGACATTGTATCTGACTCTTGTGGGAGGCACGTTCTAGTTGCTTTGCAGCAGAGATTGGGTGTAATAGGATAATCTAAGTCAAAGTAACGTCCAGATGGAAGTCCAGCCATGCGAGACTCATTCTTCTCTTGGTGAGGTTTCATTGTTTCACTGTACACAGTGCGGAAGTCAATGCAATCCGGAGGTAAATCTGGGATGTGAGGAAAATATTCTAGTGGTTCGCTATAATTAATCATGTGCGAAAAAAAATTGTAGTCAATATTCGCTCCATCGAATGCTTCCCACTTTGCTAACAAAGGTTCTATTAAAGAAGTATCAAATCTTATGAGTTTTGAAGCACAATAGTTATAAACAACTTCACGAGGCAGCCAACCACGTTTTTCAGTATCGAAATATTTGAGCTTCAAATAAAGATCATTAAAAAACTGAGGCAAAAATCGAGTTGACAGACATTTACGAACTGTGTTGAGATGTCCTAAGCACTTCCTGAAGAATTCACATTCGGGATTAATTGCACACAAGCTTAGACACTCTTTAAGATTCTCACGTTTGCTTCTTATTCCAAATGAGAAACCTTCTGGAACATTATTGATATTATTATTGGGAGCTAAAACTTTTCCTAATCTAGCTCTGTTGAAGTCCAGGTAACGGGATTGCATTGTGTCTATAACTGTTAGATTTCCTTTTCCCACAATGACATTTTTATCAGTCAAGCAACTTTTCACGAGCACTCCACGTTTATCAATACGAGATCTATGACCATATGTTAAATCCTGATTAAATGGAGGTTTACAATAATTACGATATGTTTGAGCGGCAGCTAATCTCGACACTGGCGTTTTGTCTTCAATAGGTACTTTTGGGAACACTATATCGTACAGTTTTCCTTCATCAGGTGTCTTCTTCCCAAAGGTTGTTTTGTATAAATCCATTCCTTCTGGTAGCATCGGTATTGGATCTTTGACCTTTCCAAGTGATTTTTTCCAATATGAAGAATAAGTGGTATCCTTAAAATCTTCAACTAGAGATTGAAATTTTGTTTTGTCCGGTGGGTTTACGATACTTGGGACCTCCCCGAACATTCCTGCATTACGCAAGTCTAGTGGCATAGGGCGGCGAAGAGGTGGAAGAGGTCTGGGCCTTTCCGAAGGAATGATGGCGTCACCAACAAGTGAGTCCACTTCATCTTTCATTAAGTAATGTTGCAAATCATCAGCAATTCGATTATCAGGCTGCTGAGAAGGTAGACCTGCGGCACATATTTTAGGACTACGTTCGAAAAACATACCCAGGTTTCCTTTCCCACCCGCCGTCGATCTCTGGCAATCGACCGGCATTTTGTTGAATATTTTATTATTAATTAAAGACTCAATACAAAATAAAACTTGTTACTTGATAGAAAAATGTCAAGACTGTGTCAATAATATATATATAAATAACCATAGACTTGATAACTTTCTTTTTTTTGAACTCGGTATATTAATTTATCTATAAAATGTAATATAATAAAATAAAATATCAAATATAATGCATAAGAAAAGGAAATGTTTAAATTTAAAAAATTTAGCAAAGCAAATCAGGTCTAAAGGTATAACATGTTAAACTGGCAAGCTTTTGACTTTACAAAGCTCGAAATTAATTGAAAATTAAAAAAACAATGAGTAAATACATAAAACATTTATTTGTCTATCTCTATGTATCCAATAAATACATGTATTAACCATGAATACTTCCGTGCAAACGAAATTTAAAGAAAACTAATATTCACATTTTTATCTATCCTTTACATATGTTAAGGATTTAGTGTTCTTTGACTGATTCAATCTTGTCCTTGTATCTCTGCTGGTAAACGTTATCAGGATCGTATTTAGTGGCGAGTTCCTTCCATAACTCGGGACGTTTGTTGATCAAGAACTTTATCACTTTGTCTGAACTTTCCTTTTGTTTGAATGTGCATTTCGAACATTCGTGTTCCAATGCATCGGGCATCGTTTCCTTTAATGTCTTTCCGTCGGCGGTGCAGCGACCTCTTTCCATGAGGCAGTCTACGTATCCTTTTAATAGACGTTGAGATTCCAAGATCTCATCTACGTTGATATAATCCCATTTGTCGGTGTAAGTGGAAGTCGGCTTGCCCCATGCGACTCCCGCCACGCACAGTAACGCACACACCATGAACAATTTCATTTTGAATCTGAAATTAAAAAATAATGATATTAATTATAAAAATGCTGATGAAAACTTGTATGAACAAATAGTCGTGTTGGTAATTTTAACTGAAAAAGATACTTCTAAGTAGCATTAAACGTGAAATAGCAAAATGTATACTGAAATCGACACAAAACTAAGGAATCTAAAGTCAAACACGTAGGATTTTTTACATGTTACTTTTTAATTACATTATTATAATCATCGTTCATTATAAAAAATATAAGATTGCAAAACAATCGTTTCCTTGCATGTTTTATGTTGTATTTGCGCGTTGAAATTTTAATTAGGTATTGTCTATTGTTTTATTGTTGTACGTCGGATATAATGAGCGCATTGTAGTGTGCTAGGAAGTATTCACTCGAGGGTCTTAGCTCTTATATCCAATCTAAGGCAAGGCATATTGTACCTACTAATAACTTTAATTTATTTTTATATTATTGGAATAGATCAAAAAGTTGTTAGGCACATAACAATAGTGTCGTCCTTTTTCTTTTCTGCATATGGAAAAGAATTATTTTATTTTCCTAACAATTATTTACCATATAATTTTTTCGTGAAATGGTTAAAGTAATTAAGTATAAACAGTTACAATTACAATAAGTTTCAATAAATTTTAACACAGAAGCGAAGAAAACATCGTATGTAACAAATACGGTAAAAGCTCATTTTATTTTTATTAAATGCGATTAAAAAGACTAAAAACAAAAAAGCACCATTAAATGACTAACTTAAAGTACACTTCCTACAATGTGGTTTTGAAAATAATAGTTATCTCGTAACTGTCACTTTAGAACTTCAACTTCATGTAATTCAGATTAATCTACATTTTTAAAATTTGTAATTTCTTTTAAAATATTAATTATCATAACAACGAATTATTATTACAACTTTTACCACAAAATCAAAATATTAAATTGAATAAATATTAATAAAAAGCCTTTCTAATGCTTAATAATATAGTAATTCTTAGGATATAAAGTACTTACATAGTTTATAATCCCTTCGTTAGAACTGTTAGATCTTCGAAAGGTCTATGACTAGTAATCCTTTGCAATGGGACATTTATACTGCATTCACAAGATCACAACAGGGTGTTGCGTCGCCCATTGACGCGTTCATAATTACACGTCCTACCGATTGATAGATAAAACTGATCGCACAATGGCGTAGTACGGAAGTATCTATAACCTATATTTTTTCCTGTAGACTTCACAACAAATCATCTCTGAAACAATAGAAACCTTGCGAACGTGGAAGTTTATGTTGTTTAAAAATGATCTATATCAAACCATTCAAACTTTAAATTAAGCGGCTAAAAACTCATTGGTTGATTCGGTGACGATATCGACTAGTTTCGAAACCCTCGGATGCTCTTCCTCAGTACCATCACCGATTCACTCGTGAGTTTTTAGCCGCTTAATTTTAGTTTAATTCATATCAGTTAGGTGATGACTAAGTTAATTTTTAAACCTAATAATGCTAATTGACTCTTATTCCGCGACGTCCATAGTTTTCTTATCTGTTTAAACAATAGTTTCGATGGAATTAAGAATACCCTTTTGTTATTTAGGCTTTAAAACTACAAATTATCTAAAGATTCTTGCATGATCCAATATTCTATAAGAATATCACAATCGGAGTTAATTTTATATTTTTAATGCAGCGCCTACAAGTTTTGTTATAGCACTTTATTTTATTTTTAACTTATAAGATTAAGCGCGGGAACTACAGGGGTTTAGTATTTGCTATAATTATTTCTACATAGTTATTATTGTTGTTTGCTATGCAGGAAATAGGTTTTAATTCCTGTACTTTGATTACAATTAACATAAATCTAATAGTAGTTAGTTTGAATCTTATTCATACGCGATCAACGGAATAGATTGAAAAGTAACAAAAAAAAATTTTTGATTTCACTAAACCTTCACTACGTTCGTGTTTTGTTAGAGCAAAGAAAAAGAAGACGTAAAAAATTAAAAATAAGTTAATCACATGGCATTTTTTTTGCACCATTTATTCTCGCATGTTTTATTTTGGAAGAAAACTTGTATTAATACAAGTATTGTGGTTTATACGTTACAAATTCTAATTAGTTATATTACTGAGCACCTACTCATCGTAAATTAATAAACGTATCAACAGACTAGAAAACTGTCGAAGTTATTTTTTTGTATTATCTTTTGTTTTATGACTAATATTTTTCAGTTAGCAAGACGTGATTCTAATTCGAACAAAACAGGTACATATTAGACACAAGGGCGGTCAACCAGCAAAGCGAGTATGGAAAACAGCATTTAAATATGACTCATTACTAGACACAAGCAACGAAACAACGTAATAAAACTTAATTAACAGATTAAAACAATGCTTCCATAACCTACTTTGTCCCGTGCAGTAGTCAAAATTAGATAACGTCTATATTTTATGAATTCCTGGTACACGGCAAATAAAAATCCTTAATCTGCCACTGGCATTTTGAGTGATTTAGAGGCAGTTTTAAGATTTAAGTGCTACCTTTTTTTACTACATATTATATAGAACTAATAAATAAAGGATAGAGAGAGAGACACTAAAAGAAAAGCTTAGAATTAATCAAATTAAATGAGTTTAGTTTAAACCTTTATATTATTAAAGGCATTGAAAATATGCATATTTTAAAGATGTCAGGAACAACTTGGAAGCACATGAAGATAATAAGGAACTATAATAATGTCAACCGGACAACATAGATCTCAGGGCAAGGTTGGAGGAAAAGATTCCAGTTTCCTTACTAATTATTATTTTACTGCTTATCTCACATAAGTAACCATCAGCGTAACAAAAATATAGGAATACCTATGTACTATAGAATATAGTATATTAAACAAAAATGTAGCAAGAATTAAATTCTAAATAACACAGACTAAATACGTTATTCGCTAGTCACTGAAGCATTGTACGTATGTACTAGGATAGTATTAAATATTTAGTAAGTAGTAAGTATTCGAACAATTTACTAATCCACTTTACTAAAATGTTGCTGTTCGGACACATAATTACTAAATTACTCGCTACTCGATTACTTTACTTTAGTCCCAACATACAACGGAATATTACCAAAGGGGATAAAAACAAGTATAAAAATTATTCCACAATATTGCGCCGACGCACGCCGCGTTCCGGTTTTTAGATTTAAATCATGTTTACGCTTATTATTTCAATGTAACTAATGCAAGGTTTTTATACGTCAAGGGGTTTCCCGAAATATTTTTGTCAAACTTTTTTCCACGAGTTGATTTAAAATTTTAGTTTCTTAAGCTCCGACTTCATCTAATTGACACTTAATTACTCCTCCAGAATAATGAAGTCTCTTTCTTGGATAAATCTGCTTATATAGGACTAGCTGTTGTTCGCGACTACGTCCGCGTAAAAACATTATAGCCTATGTTACTCCGTGATAATGTAGCTTTGTAATGGTGAAAGATTTTTTGAAATCGGTCCAGTAGTTCTTGAGTTATTTCAATACATACAAAAATATGAAATACAAAGTTTTCCTCTGCATAATATTAGTATAGATAAGTCAATTATTTCAGACAAGAATAAGTACGCTGGTGCAAAATTTCTTTATACAATTTTCAAGTAACTAACACCGACTGTGGAGGTATTGTTAGATGCAAAAAGCAACGTTTAAGAAGTATTTGAGTCTTTGTAACAAGTCATAGACAATGTGCTAACAATGTTTTATTGGTTCTTATAGTTGGTCATTGAATATTAATTGTTACTAAGAAGTCGTACGCCGTTTGTTTTGCAATTACGCAATTAACAATCGTGTATAGGAAGGGGACGAAGTTTACGATAAGTATGATTTTTCATACTTATTTACTTGAAACATTTATTTATAGAAGGCTGTTGCTATAATCTCTTGTTTATGGCTCCTCTTTGCGGTATGGGTCAATTTCGAGTGTTTATGGTTTATGGTTTGGGGGAAACTGGCAACTGTACTTTGCTATTTTTATACCGAAGAAGTCTCGTTAGTGTACTAGTGGTCTAAAGATTTTAACTTATGGATTTACCTGTAACCGTCGAGTAGCATAGAAAAAGACAGACATTTACTTATTGTTAGCAAGTAAAGAGATGCACAGATTATAATGTAATATTATTTATTTACGGTTTTTAGGGTATTGGTTAGTAGCTTTAAGCCCCTCATTGAGGGCAAATGATCTGATGATTAAGACCACAAATTAAGATATTTTTCTTTAACTAAGAAATAAAACCAGTATTCGCATTGCAAAAATAATGTATAAAGTTATTATTGTTATAAAAAAAACATTTCTCACTTTGTAATTATTTCAGGAGGTTATAAAAAAGGTTTAATATTTTTTTAACTTTATATTTTAGCATTGAAATAATGAATTACAATAAAAACATTGTCTTCTTTTTTTGTTATAACGATAATTAAAGATGAGCCTTAATTTTGTTCGTAATTAGACGTTAATTCCTACATTCTTGTTCAAAAAAACTAAGATGACCACCAACTTTTTAATAAAACCAAGTTGTTATAAATGCTGAATTTAATAAGCAAAATTTTTCTTTGCATTTAAAATATAAAATACTATCTGTTCCTTGCGACTTCGTCCGATCGGAATAAAAATATAGCCTATATTACTCGATGACAATGTAGCCTTGTAGAAAATGTTTAAACGGGTCCAGTAGTTTTTGAGATAACTCAAAAACTACTGCACCGATTTAAAAATGCTAAAAATAAAGAGGAATACATACAATAACACAAATCTTTCCTCTTTGTAATATTAATATAGAAATTAATGCAATGGACTGGCGTTGCAATAACGATTAATGTTTGTTAATTATTCTCAGTCAGTGACAACGTGACCTCGAGTTTTAAAGTTGAAATTAAAATTGTTAGAGTTAACGAGATAGCATCAGATAATATTTTATCTTGCTTAAAGTGAGTAAATATTTTCAATGCATATTAATATTTTTAAAGAAAAAAAATATTTTCCAGTATTTTAATATTTTTTCCTCATGGTTTTTATTACCTTTAAGTAAAAAGTAAAAAAAAACTGATTTTCTTTGGGATCTTCGTATTTATTTTCCGAATATTTACACCAAGAAATGTGGTTCTTAGATACAATCATTCGAAGATCAAACATATTACCTTTGTTAAACACCAGAGAATAACACAAAATTATTATTTAACAAAGGCAGTACAATAAAAAATAAGTAACCACATTAAAATATGATTAACCGAAACAAACCCATCCAAAAAACATTACCTACACCAGAACAGATTCATTAAACTTTAAAAAGACATTGAGAGGTTAAAATCATTAAGTTTGATGGTTCTTGTTGATTTACAAAATTCGTAGCGATGTGTACATAAACTTATTAAAATTATCAATATAATAAACAATTATTAACACAAAATAACATAACGTTTAATTTAATTTCTTTCCACTATCGAATTACAAGTTTTTATTACAAAACATACTCTCACGGCGAGTCGGTCAAAATTTGTCCTTAATTTTAAGAATGTTACCGTCAACCGATTGTTTAGACGAACCACTAATTATGTACCTATTTAAAGATGAACTATGAAGGTACCAAGGTCCCAAAGGCGACCAAAGACCGTCTCCAAGGTTTAGGTTTTGGACTTGCAAAGATGTATTATGACCTTGAAGAAAACTTCTTGCGAGGTCACCTGTAATAAATAACTAAAAAGGTATATCACAAGCAAGAACAAGTTTTACATTATTATGGGTAACAGAGTAATATTGTGGAATATTTCTGTAGACGTTTATAGCAAGGCGAATTCTTAGAAAATTAAACAGTAGCTCTGATGTCCAAAACATAATTTAAAACATAGTTATGAGTTGGTAAGTTGCATGTGATTCATAGTTTTTTTTTGTCTTAGACGAAATTTGAAGAAAAACAAATATTACTTACTTGTTCGCGGTAACAAGTATGAAAATTATTAATGAAACAAAAAACGCAATTTATATTCTCTGCTAACGTTCAAGGTGGCAATAAGTAAATTGTAATTAAAAAATGTTACCAGATTTTCAGAAAGAACACCTCTTAATGTCTTTTTATAATGAATGATAAAAATACTGATTAATAATTATTATGTTAATAGTTGTCAACTCTAACTAATTAGGGTGACAGGATGACCGGAAGTGGGCCTTGGTCTCCGACAAGAAATCTGTCAACTCTAAAATAATGCAAATATAATTAACGCCAATAATGCATGGAAGTTGCAAGGTGCAAAACTAATACTAGATACACTACAGAAAAACTGTGAACATTGTATATAACAGCTATACTAACAATAATTGAACCCGTTCGAAGCCGGGTGGGTCGCTAGTTTTATATATAAACCTTTCTTATGGAATCACTGTATCTATTAAAAAAACCGCATCAAAATCCGTTGTGTAGTTTTAAAGATTCAAGCATATATAGGGACAAACATGAAAAAGCGTTATTGTTTTATACTATGTAAGGATAATGATAAGGATTAATAATTGCACGGAGGTGAATTAATGTTCGCACCATCGAACCATAGGAAGGTTACTTCCGGAAACTATGTTTGGGGGCTCAACCCCACCCGGGAATTGATATCAGACGTACAATTAATGAGGATTAAGTGTTCCCTTGTATCTCTATGAATACCGTTCGATTTAAAATCAACTGCTTTGGGATGGAATAATACTTAAATCTTGAATTTACTACAAGAGGAAGGTTTAGAATAAGTAGATAGTTTCGAAAAAGTGTGAAATAAATGGAAATAAATTAAAGTAAAACTAAGTTATTATTCCAACAATTACTTTACATCAAGATAATACCTTTACTTACCTACTTAATAATAACTAATTAATGCAGACATATGAAGATACGTTAACAAAAATCATAATTATTATTTTTACTTTTTACGGATTTGAAACTACGTAAAAAAGGGGCAAACAAATTACTGAGAAACCGAAGTAAACAGTATATATAGTTGGAGTAATGCATTGCAGATCATAACACATCGGTGGTTCTCAGGAAACTGTTGCTTAATTAATTTGGAAACGGTGAGTACAATTAAAATATAATTTATAATAATTAAATCTACTGACCGTAACCCTGAAGTAGATATTTAACATTTAACATTTTCTTGAAGCTATTCTAGCAGACGTCTTTTAAATTTTATAATTACAATCTACCATATTTGTTGTCAGTTATTCTACGGCTTCATTAGACCGATGTCACGCAATAAACTGCCTTATGCCGAAGCAAAATCTCTGTTTTTATCGCGAACTCGGTCTAATGAAGCCAAAGGGCTAGGGATATTCATATAGTATTTGTTTAAAATAGTGAACCTAGTCTGTAACTTAAAACCCTAAAGTCATTAATTCTGATTAATTCAGTTTTTGGGTTCAATTTTCAGTTAATCTGTACTTTGTTGAACCGGTTGCTAATGTCTATTTTTAACCAATTATAAAACATATATCTAATTTTCTTTTTTTTTCAGATGTCAGCCAAAGGTTTGATTATTCTACTTTGTGTGGTTGCTTCAGTGTGGTCAAAGTACACTGATAAATATGACAACATCAATTATAAGGAAATTATTACCAACGAGAAATTATTGAGAGCTTATTTCGATTGTATTATGGAGAGGGGGAAATGTACTCCGGAAGGAAAGGAGTTGAAAGGTTTGTTTAAAACTTTTAGATATACAAATAACTATAGGTAATATCTTCTCGCGTACAAACCCTGCCGTGGTTGCGGAAGCATTTTTAGGATTTTCCTTTTGACAGGTTCGCCGTCGATCGCACTTTGTTTTATTTGTTATTGTTTTATTTAACGCTTTGTTTTATTTACGTTCGGGACATTTTTCATTTTTATTATATAAATAATTATTCTTATTTCATAAAAGGTAACAAAGCAAACAATGATCAGGTCAATTCTAACCATAAAACAGATTGTTAGTTCCGTTCGAAACATGCCAACTTTTTGATAAATTAAAAACTTAAATACAGTCAAACCTGGATAAACGAGAGTCTAAGGGACCGCAATATTTGTCCAGGTTTTAGAGGTTTCTCTCTAAACCGAATTTCTCGCTTTTACAAATCGACCCTCGGGAACATACAATCACCGTCGCTTATAGAGGTTTCTCACTTATAATTGAGTCTCATTTTTGTTTTACTTATAATAATAATATAATCATAAACTTTGTTTATTAATAACAGCACACATGAAAGAAGCCATCGAAAATGGTTGCGTGGAATGTACTGAGAAGCAAAAGGACAGTTCTTCCGATATCATCCAGCATCTCATTGAACATCAGCCGGAAATGTGGGAAGAATTGTGCGGCAAGTTCGACCCCACCGGCAAATATAGGAAGCAATATGAAGAAGAAGCTAAAGCCAAAGGGATCAAAATCCCATTGTAATTTATCCTAGAACTCTAATTTCTCCTAATATATTTTATACACCCTCTACACTATGATTAAGTAACTTTTTGTCCGCTTGCATTTGTCACCTTACAAACTGTTTTTGTTTTATTTTTATTTCCGTTTTGAATGTTCACTTAAATAAATCTATTTTATTGAAATGTTCTTGTTTTATTATACAATACGTTAACAACTACTTATGTATATTAGATTTCTTCCTACGAAGCAAAACCAATGAATAATCGTTGTATTGCTTTGACTGAATTCACAGAAGTGTATATTAATACTTTTCTCATAAATCATTGCTTAGAAATTAATTAAAATATGAACCATAAATAAGTATAATATTAAAATATAAAGCAGCAACATCGTTTGAAATATATACTTACACACAAGTGATGTTTTTTCAAAACGTCAGGGATGGAATTGACCACATTTGAAAATAAGCTCCTGAGTTATTGTATAATTGTCACTTATGTACTTGCCTATAAACTAAAAATCAACAAAAAAAGTATTAAGAACGCGTAATGTAAGAAAATAAAATATTTCTGGTCATTACAACTATAGTTCCTTATGTTAAATCAACTGTTTAACTTAGTCTTTCTTCTATCGCCCGAAAACCATCAACTAACTTCAAGGTGACGCAGTGAAACTGGGCTTTGGCCTCCGACAATGAAACCCTCTACTTCCTAGATCCAACACAATGCACCTGCACCCAAAGCCGAACTACATAAAACCCAATTACGCCAGAAAACTATAATAATTAGGTTTATCTAAATCTCTTAGAAACATAATTTAGAATATGTCTTATATAGGTGATTCAAGAGTGAACACACGGTTCCATGACACTTACGGCCGTATCAAACGCCACTCAAATACCTAGTTACATAAGCGTTGCTTAAAATCTGAATGGCGTCAAAATCGCCGTAAAAGGAGTTTAACACGTTGAGCCCGGCGCCGAATTTGCTGTCCTTTCCGTTCAGTCGGCAGCCGGCGAGCGATACAATGTTGTATGCTATAGCGTACAGTAGATTTTTTTCATTAAAATATGTTTGATCACATTTCATTGAGACTAATTTTATTTTTTAACTTTAACACTGAATAGAAAATTCTAGTTCTAGCCGGGCCTAACGTGTTGAGCGTGGACTTAACATGTAAGACCCTCTTACATATTGAGTCGCGTTTGAACATTCGGCCGAAAATTTCACGGCTTTTGAAGTAAATGTTCTATTGTTATCAAGAAAGTATAGATATAAAAGCTCAATATTGGATTGTCGAGGCACCGTATTACGTATAGTGATCTTGTAAAGAAAAAAATTGTGTAAATATGAAAATGGATGAACGAAGAATTGCAAAGCAAAATATAGTTTTTTCGTTGTATTTCCGTACGCTTACGATTCATTAATAAATTGTTAAAATATTTTTTTATTTTATAATTCTTGTTTTTTTACACTTAGTCATATTATTTGCCGCAATGAATCATGATTAAAAAAATGTTAAAGTGGAATCAACGTTACCTTGAAAAGAGTAAATTGTTCAGTAATTACTTGGAGTCATTTACGTATTTGCTGATCGAAGCCAGATTTACGCGAACCAAAATATTTTAAATATGACAATAAAGTACTTTCGTAAGACCTAGACAAACATTTTTTTTAAATCAGTTCATACTAGGTGTTGTTGGCGACCTTGTCCGCGAGGAATTAAACAATGTAGCCCATATTACTCGGGGATAATGTAGCTTTCTAACGGTTGAAGAATTTTTGAAATCGGCCCAGTAGTTCTATAGTTATTTCAATACATGCAAAAATACAAAGTTTCTCTCTTTATAATATTAGTATAGATGAACTAGCGCTTGACCACGATTCCAGCTGATGTTAGGTGGTGATGTGGTGTGATGTGCTAATACCACTTTTATAATTATTAGCATACTTATAATACTTCTTACTAATATCTTATTATAAACTAGAGACCCGCCCCGGCTTCGCACGGGTGCAAATCGGTATAATGCTGATACTAAATACTGCAGCGTTTGCAATGTAAGCGCTAAAAATGTGTTAATTTACGACAGCTTTTTAAAAACCTCTAAATTATCAGTGTTACTCTACTATATTGTAAATTTATTATACATGAAAACCTTCCTTATGGATCTCTCTATCTATTTTTTAAAAAAAAGCATCAAAATACGTTGCATAGTTTTAAAGATTCAAGCATATATAGGGACAAACATAAAAAAGCGTTATTGTTTTATACTATGTAAGGATGCAGGTTTAGCTGGATGAATGTTAGAAGGCATTTCCAGAACGACTCAACGGATCACGATGTTGGACACAGATATACAACACGGGCTACGTACTACGATTTTTTTAATTTACTATGGACCGAGTCCCAGGCGACAGTATTTGGTAAAGAAATAGCTTTTACTTTTAATAGGAATTTTAATAAGAAATCGCTAACAATAAATATTATAAAGAGAGAAACATTGTATTTTTGTATGTATTGAAATAACTGAAGAACTACTGGGCCGATTTCAAAAATTCTTTTAACATTAGAAAGCTACATTATCCCCGAGTAACATAGGCTAATTTTTCCAATTCCACGCGGACGAAGTCGCGCACAACAACTAGTCGCTAATATTCTTTGAAGTAGACGAAACCTTTTCAAGATTCAGTCTTTTGTTTTTCTTGTAGTCACACATGGCTAGACTAAACAATTTAGAACACGAAATACCCAAGGCCATAGTTATATGATACAGGGGTGGTGATACATTTATTTTGAATAGTAAATTTATGTACTGAAAATCATAGTAAAAAGTACAGGCTTATTACAAAGAAGAATCTTTTTAAATGTCCTATTAAACTGTACTTTATAAGGGTGTAACTAAATAGCCAATGAAAAGATTGTTTTTGTAACTCACCTAGGACGTGGAATCCCAATAAAAGTATGAAAGTAACAATATCTAGATTCTTTAGTTTAGATGACTTCCATCAAATATTAGAAGTAGTTGGTAATAGTTCATTTTACTTGGACATGTTGCTAACTATGCAAAAACCTAAGATGTATAAAAATGAAACACACTGTATAAACGCACTTTTTTACTGCATTCGACACAAACAAGGTAATGATCAAACCAGGGGCAAATTAGATGTTTGGAAGACGTTGGAAACTAAGTATATATAGACGTAACATTGTTCTGTACATCATAACAAATCACTGCTCTTTGGGAATACAACAACTGTAATTTAAAGGTAAGCATTTTCATAAATTCATCTAAAATATAATAAAAAAATATCTAACACTAATGTGCACCTAAATATGGACCCAATATAGTGAGCGCATAGCAATAAACATTTATTTTTCGGGATATAATTGATGTATTTATCTTCGTCAATAGCACAACAAAAGTAAACGTTCGACATTCAGTGGTGCTGTATTCAAAATTCAATTTGCTTTGATGATCGCCAACTTGCTTTAGGAGATGCCACCCGAAGAAGAAGAATAGATTTATTACATACTTTATTTTTTAATTTATTTCCAGATGATGACCAAGAATTTGGTGATTTTATTCTGTCTGGTGGCAGCTGTCGTAGCAAACCCGACGTACAGTGATAAATATGATAACATCGATTTGAAAGAAATAAAAGAGAACAAGAGATTGCTGTCGGCGTACGCAGATTGCGTTCTCGATAAAGGAAAATGTACTCCCGAAGGAAAATTATTAAAAGGTATGTATTTATAGAGAACCATAATATTTCGTGTTAAAACTTCGAAGGGAAGGAACTTGTTCATAATGTATCATCTAAAAATAGAGATGCTATTTAATTCCAACTTGCAATTAAATGTGTGAAGTAACGTAAAATACGCGCTAGTCATAGAGTTGCGTAAAATAGAGCCTATCATGGGTCGCACTACTACTACTACTACAACTAGATATATAGGCGATTCTTCCTCGAGAGCAAAAAACGGAAGGTAACAAAAGCTTTTTTATTAATTACAGAAAATCTCCAAGAAGCTATTGAAAATGGTTGCGAGAAGTGCACTGAAAAGCAACAGGAAGGATCGTACGAAATGATCGAACACCTCATTGAAAAGGAGCCAGAAATCTGGAACGAGCTATGCGCCAAGTTCGATCCCACCGGAAAATGGAGGAAGGAGTATGAAGAAAAGGCTAAAGCTAAAGGCATCAAAATCCCGCAATAGACTTCATTAAATTTTATATTTTTTGATAATTTAAACGATACTGTGGCAATTTTCAAAATTAAATTTATTTTATTGCATGTTTGTACTTTTATTTTTATTTATTTAAAAAAAATGGAATAACATTTTCAAGTGAATACGTCAGTCTTGAATAATATTACTGCTTCTCAGTCCAATGATCATATTTTTAAGCTCAAATTCAAAAAAAATATTGTTTTTCCTTAAAGATTAAAAAAAATATATTTTACATGTTTGATGCGTTTACAATCTAAATTTAAGATGTTAAAGTATATTTGTTGCATAATTACCGCAGCAATTTGAGGTTTTACCACCATTTAAAATTCAAATGTAGTATGTAATTTTTTTACAAAAGCATTTTCATATACTTAGTTCATATTAAGTATTTGGTTCAAAAACAAAATTATTTCTTAGATCACCACAAGTACAATTTGTCCTGGGATAGGGTCTGTTTCTTTCTACCTATTTCAATATTTCTGAGGCCTAAAGCATTAATGATAACTAACACGTTGAGCCCGGCGCCGAATTTCCTGTCTTTTTCGTTCAGCCGGTAGCCGGCAAACGATAAAATGTCGTATACAGGAGATCACTTATAAGAGATTACTTTAGTACGAATGAGATAAGGAATTCTTCATTGACGCGCGTCAGTAAAACGAAAATTCTAGTGCCGGTCCCCAGGGATAGGCGCTGGCCACACAGTAAGCTAGCTGCCGGTCCCCGGGGACCGGCGCCGCCGCCGGGCCCAACGTGTTAAAATCTACTATTACTTAATTTGCCCACCAATATGCTTCCGCTTTATTTATATGACTATTTTAACTTCAAAGTTTCTTCGTGATACATTTCTTCGTATTATTCAAATACAAATTATTCATGATAACTTCAACTACAAAGTAAGCATGATTGTTGAGACAATTTTAATATTTCTCTAACAGAAAAAATACTAAACAGTACGTTAATTATCAATAACAATGAAGAGTTCCGTGATTTGCCATTGTATTGCCTTGATCAGTACCAACAATTAACTTAACTAAGAGTATAAATGAAGATCTATCCTAAGACATCTTTAGTACAAAGGAAATAATACTAGAAGACAGTTTCTACAATGAATTCGTTATTATTATTTTCCTTGCTCGCTCTCTTTGTGGTTAGTTTTGCTGACGATCAGTATACAAACAGATACGATAATATTAATATAGACGAAATTCTGTCCAACAAGAGACTACTGTCGTCGTACATAAAGTGCATTCTGGATAAAGGTCGTTGCACACCGGAGGGGAAGGAACTTAAAGGTAAGCATTTCTAATTATTGCTAACTAGCTATCAAATGCTGTCTAAGATATTTAACGAATATAGAATAGATAAAGTTAATTTATTCTACGCATAATTTTATTTATACCACTATATGTAAAAAATAAATCGCAAAGTAGGCTGTGACTGCCAAGGTTTACTGGTGCACTTCATAATACACGTGTCATAGTGCTTCTATGAAATGGACTCCATCAAAAGAAAGTATTCTATTGTATCTGTTATTTTCCAAAACAACAAATTATTTATTTTATTTCCATGTTTTAATAGAGATTATTTCTTACAGTTCATATCAAGGATGGTATGCAAAACGGATGTTCAAAATGTACTGACTTCCAAAAAAATGGCGCCAGGAAAGTCGTCAAATACATCCGTACTAACGAAAAGGATTCCTGGGAAGAGATGAAGAAAAAATACGACCCGAAGGACGAATACAAAGAAAATTATGAAGCATTTCTTGCGGCTGAAAAATAAATAAAAGCATTTGTCAAACTGCTGAAATTCCTTTACAAAAACATGATTAAGTTTATAAAATAAAGACAACGATAATATGTTTTATGAGCTAAGTAACAAATGAAGAAAATATTTTCAAATATATATTTAAAATGCAAATAAAATTGTAAACATATTTTATAATGTATGGTTTACTTTCCGCACGGCAAAGTTTTTTCTGTGTGAAAATAAAAGTGCTGTTTCTATTATAATTTTTGCTCTGCTATAGAATTGTTAAAGACGTTTAGTAAGAACTAGCTGCAGTCTTCGATTCCATCTGCGCGAAACTCAAACATAATGAACTATATGTTTTTCCAGACTATGCTCTACATATGTCCAAACACTAGATCAGTCGAGTTGTGTCAGAGAACCTTAAATCAAGCACCCATCCCTCGTAACTTTCGCATTTACAATAATCCTTATCTTTACATAGTATAAAACAATAACGCCTTTTTACGTTTGTTCCTATATATGCTTGAATCTTTAAAACTACGCAACGGATTTATGCGGTTTTTTTTAAATAGATAGAGTGATTCATAAGGAAGGTATTCGTGTATAATACATTCACAATATAGTAGAGTAACACTGATAATTTAGAGGTTTTTAATATGATGTCGTAAATTAACACATTTTTAACGCTTACATTGCAAACGCTGCAGTATTTAGTATCAGCATTATACCGATTTGCACCCGTGCGAAGCCGGAGCGGGTGGCTAGTAGTAAGATAAATGAAGAACAGCTATTTATCACCAACAATACTGATCATACCTAGTGTATAGTTATACGAGGAAATAGTATCATCAAGAAATTACACATTATAAAGTGCAATTGATAAACGAGACAATGGTCTTGGGAAACCTTCTGAAGGACAATTATACTAAATGAATACATGACTAATAAATTCTTGTCATTCAAAGAGGTTAGTCATGTTGTTTTTTTCAATTTAACTGCGCAATCTTGATTTGACTCTGAATTTAAATTAAATTATATAAAGATATTATTTGCACATTTACCCCATGAGCCACCGCAGATAGGAAACTTTTTGACGGACGAGAAAAAGTTGCTCGGGGTCCGCACACTGGCAACTAAAAATCGGTCGATAGTCAGTGGTGCTCAAATTTTTTTACTTGCAGGACCCCCTACTTTTTTGGTAGGGGTAGATTATTTTTTGACAATATTTTAGGTGTAAGACAGATTTTGTGTCATCTTTTGATATCCAGAGTTTTTTTTTAATTTATTTCTTTAATTTTTACAACTTTTTCCATTTTTTTTCTCCGCCAAACCTCCCAAGAGGTTTGTAGGCGGCGCACCTTTTTCTTACATAACATAACTTTAATTAACTTAATCATAACATAACATGTTCTTTATTTTTTTTTTAATGAAAACTTACTATCTATAATTTTTTTGTTTACAATCCGTAACATTTTGTTAATATATTTAGGAGCCAAAAACTTTGTGCTGATATTTCGTAAAAAAACGAATCTGTAAGTTAATTAGGTTGAAAAAATGATCTCAAATATAGTATGTAGGAAGGAAACCTAAAAGCAAGAACTTTGTTACAAGGTAAGCATGGATGGAATCTTTGTAGCCTCGATGATATGATCTCGAGGTGGTTAAAATACTTAGTTCTTATATTAAGGTATTTGACGTATGTTATATTAGTTAACATTTTTTATATTACAAGGTAATCGGTAAAATAGGGAAATGTCCGTTACCCATAGACACCTACAATGCTAAATAATGGATCGACAAGTTATCTGACTCGAAGGACACAAGTTAAACTTTTTGTTAGTTTACTTACTCCCTCCTATTAGGCTATACTCTATGTTCATAACGACAGTCCATGTCGGTTCTACATATTTTCTGACAAGACCAATAAATAGTAGCGTTTCTCTCACCGGTCTAAACACCCTTGTTTGACTATACTTCGATATTTAAGTTCATCTGTAGAGTTTTGAATGGTGTTTTTGGAAAAAAAGAGTTTCGTCCAAATAGTAAAGTAAATTCTGAAGGATCGTAAATATGTCCGACCAAATCATTCGAACTAAGATATTACAGACATAATTAAAGAATTTTATAATTCAAATCTTAACGCCTTCACATAATTAATAGCAAATATTCATAACTGTTTATTTACTTTCCACAGGCGTTGAAATAGTATACCAATTTAGATTCACAATAACATCACTCTCAAAGTATGATAACGCAGTTTAATGTTCGCAAAATTCTTATGCATTTTATACATCTGGTCCGTCGTGTCGTCAAGCAAGTTAGTATCCGTTTCGTCGTTGGATTAAGTGGAAATGTAATAATTAAAATCAGATGATTGTATTCACATAATGGAAGGGATCAGATGCTTATATTCGTAAGTTACTTATAGCAAAGTCGAAACAATGTCAATGCATAAACGAGACAATAAATATTTTTTTAGTTTAAGAAAAAGTTCATTTAAACCTGATGAATATATTTTTTTATTAATTTTACTAAGCTTTTATTAAATTCTGTTCAAGCA
>QDHC01000733.1:1237347-1248352 GCA_013186455.1 Papilio dardanus tibullus | reverse complement strand
CCTGATCTCTGCACGTCTGTGCACTGCTCGCAATTGTCTTCTAGAGCTTCCTTAATATGCGCTGAAAAATTAAATAACAAAAGGTTATAATTAATTTACAGATTCTCCGTTTTTCTACTAAGTATCGGTTTTTATTATACGTAATACGTATTAAAGACTTTTCCAACATATTTTAGTCGGGTTTATTTAAGACAATAACATAAATATATTTATCGAATATGGGATACTATTTTTTAAGTTACGCGACTGGGGGGGTAACCCAAAGTACATTCGATATCTCACACGTGACAAGCACATGACTTATCAAATGTCATTGTCAGTTTCATACATTTTTGTTGATTCCATCAGCGATATCGCTAATCGAAAAGTACTTTGGGTAGCCCCCTTGGTCTCCGTAATTACGTATTTATGTATTAAAATATACTTAATTTTTATTTCGTGACGTAACTTTAAAAGCATACAAAAAGTTTATCAATTATCAATTACACCTCAAGTTTAAAAATATAAAAACTTCACCTATTACCATTTCTATTACATTAAATGTTAGGTAGTCAACTTACATTTCAGTTCTCTGCCTTCTGCAGAACACTTTCCTTGATCGAGCAGACATTTGAGATACGTCACCAACAGTCGGCGATTTGCCAGAACATCATCCAAGTTGATATTATCATATCGACTTGTGTATTTGCGATCTGTTCGGGCGTGTACTATTGTAAGTACCGACACGAGAAGAAAACACACTAGTACTTTCATTCTGAAAAATAATTATTATTTCCTCGGTTAAGGATTTTCCGCGAATGGATAAAATTAAAAGGCACTGTTAAAGACACTTTAACAGTTTATTATGGTTCAATTTTGAATAGGACGAAAACACATAATATTTTCAGAATTATTTTTTATGGTCTTAATGGGAGCGTAAACTTTGTCTATTTTTAAAAAATTAAGTAAAAAGCAAAAAATCACAAGAAAAAAAATACTTACATTAAAATAAAATATGAGACGAATCACTCGGAAGTTATTTTGAATACTAAAGCAAAATTATGAGGAAGGTTTTTATATATTTATTAGAACAACTCCCTCTTTAAAATTGACGAAACGAGTTTAAAATAATTTAACGATTGAATAATTTTTACAAATTGTTCCACTATTTTTTGTCTATTATTGTTATATTATACATGTGTAAAAAGTTAATTACATAGGTTTAGTTTTTCCTCATAACCAGGAAAAAATGAGGATAACGACAAAATGTTTATGCGGAATATTGCAAATGATATCAGAAAAAAAAGATGATTTATGTATGTCTGAATAGACATATAATTCTCTCAAAATGTTGAATGTGGATGAAGGTAGAGGTAAAGATCATTGAAAGTAAGGTTGGATTGTGTAAAAGAGAATACGTGTAAGAAAGTAGAAAATTCAGATATGACGGCTGATAAAGTACAATAGTAAAGAAGTATGGCGACCCTTCGTAGGGACAAAGGCAGGTTGATTGTGATATAATTCTCATAATTAAATTAAATTCAATTATTTTTTATAATGCTTTATTTATCGGAATAATTTAATGAAAACGGGAACTTTTAAAAATATTTACAACATTTCTGATATGGCAATACTGGAATTAGGCGGCGATCTTGCTCAGGTCGGACTCGTATTTGGTGACGTATTTGCGTTCGGGATCGTACTTGGCGGTCAATTTGCCCCAGTACTCCTTCTCATTGTTGATCAAATGACCGATTACTTTCCTAGTACCAGCTTTCTGGGTGTCAGTGCATTTCCCGCAGTTGTTCTCCAAAGCTTCTTTGATGTGAGCTGGGGACAAAATAAAATATTAGTAACTTTATTAGATTTAATATGTATTTGAGGGCTTCTTGTTTTTACGGCTACTCCCAGAGTCGTGTAACGGTCATTAAGCTTAATTAAAGAAATCTTCACCAAGGAACTGCTTATCGCATATGCAACTCTGTATGCAGTAGTGGATATAAAACGAATTACAATAGCTTTAATAAAATTGAAGTAAGAAAAAGTATTTATTGTTTTACTTAACTACTAGTTAATTATTACGATTGTCACATAAATATACGATTTGTAACGAACAAGAAAACTAAATTAAATAACTAAGAATTATGTTTTTAAACCTTGAATGTTGGCCATACCGGTTTAATATGCGTCAATTCATGATAAATATTGCTTCGGATAATTGACGAAGTCAGGGCCTACGTTGATGCAAAATTTATTAAAACCTGTTATAAAAATATTAAATCATATAATAGCACGTGATATGACTATAATCAAATGTATTAAGTTGCCTAAAAGCACGTGCAGCTACTTTTGTACATTTTAAATTAGAGGTTTCACAAAGGTACAAACTATACAAATTAAAATCCATCGTGAAGAAAGTTAAAAATCATTAATAATCTGTTATTAAGCTACAGAGATTATAAAATTGCACAGAAATGTTACACCAATACAATAAAACAAAACAAAAGCACCCTAACACACCTTTCAGTACACCAATTTAAAAGCCTTAGTTACTTGGAATTGGGTATTTTCTTCAGTTTGTTACTCAATTTTCAATAAAGTTTTTTTATAGAAGGGGGCAAATAAACAGCGAATTACCTAAGTTAGTTAATCCGACGCCCATGGACACCTACAACGCCAGATGAACCGCAGATGTGTTGCCGGCGTTTGAGGGAGGGGTACGCTCTTACTTACATTTAAGTTCCTTGCCATCGGGCGAGCACTTGCCCTCCTCAAGGATGCAGTTGAGGTAGGGCACGAGCAGGCGACGGTTGCTGAGGATCTCGTCCAAGTCAACATTGTCGTAGCGGTCGGTGTACTGCTCGGCGCTCACCGCAGCCCCCAACGCCAACAGGCACACGACCAGGAAGGAGTTCATTTTGAATCTATGAATGATACAAAATCTATGTTAAATGCATCTCGCTAAAGAGAGAAGTATGAAATACTTACAAGAATAAAATATTACTATTTAACATGGTATTATAATTGTATGAAAATTGACCATTCACTAATATTGAATTTAATTTTTTTAATGTCAGGAAATGCATTTACGCACCCCGGGCATGCAATGGCGTAGGAAGTGTGGAACTCGCCGACCACAGAAGATGGCCGGAATACCCACTAAAACCTGACTGCCCTCAAACGCAGTACGACGGGACCACGGGCACCTGTTGGTTTTGTCCGTAGCCCCGCCTGCCACCAATATTGACTAAGTTAACCTAACCTAACAATTTCAGTATCCTTTAATGGCTACTTAAAGTTTTCCTTAGTGTAATACTAAATCTATACTGTGAGTTTCCTTTAATTACCATTTAACTCTTCTAAGTTGGGTCGTAAATCTTGTAAATAAACGTAACTTTCTACACATGGTGACAATTACACTATTTGTTACCTGTTATTAACTAATTTCCTCAAAATTATAAAACAAATTACTTAGTCTTGTTATAGTAATGTTAATTATAGTGTAATATTAATCGAATTAACGTGCTTTCTAGATTGTTCATATTTTTCTTTTCGAACAAACGATATTAAGTTGTGGTCTACATCTAGTTTATGAAAAAATTACCTGCAAATAACGTTGATATCCAAGCTATAAGATGCGTTCTAGTTGCAAGCGAACTGTCAACTGATGCACTGTACTGCAGCCAGCCTATTATATCTAAGTACGAGGCTAATTGATCTATGTGACGTTAGGACAATACCCGTCGATAGATCAGACGTGTATTAAAATTTTCCAACTAATTACACACGACAAGCTCATGTTCAATTTGTCAGATTACATCAAGTCTATGGCACTGCTGGTTCTATGAACTGATACAATTAACGATTATCAATTATTTGAACTATTCATTAAGAGTAAAGGTTGTCTGTTTTTTTTTTTATTAAAATACAATCGAACAATAAGCTCTTGCTTATCCAATTGTTTGTATTTGCTTATCCAAGGGAGCGCGATATTTTTGTCGCTTATACAGGTTTCTCTCTAATCTGAGTTTCCCGCTTAAGGAGGTAGCACGTCGGTACCAAAAATGACTCTGGCTTATGGAGGATTGTCTCTTATCTAGGTTTGAATGTATTAGTAGATCTCTGTGAATTTACTAATATTTCCTATAATCTTTCCAACTAAGCGTGAAAAGGCTTGTGTTTGGATATGGTTCACGATAATATTCGAATGTCGGGATTCGAACCCTCGACCGCTAGATAGGCAGGCTGTACCCCGAATCATTAGGCTATTGGCGCTTAAGGTGCATGATGACGCAGAAGATGCGCGGTTTGCTGGCGAGCACCAAGAATGCATTTTTATTCTTAACTTAACCCCTGTAGGTCTCTTCTAAATCTTTTGCACAATTCGTTAGTCTCTCCTGGGTTTACCTCTACGGGTATTCACGTTTAAAATTCTCCTTGTCATATGTAATTCTTTATTACGCTACTACAACATGCCCATACCATGTTGAGAAGCAATCTGCTACAGTTCTTATTAAGTACCAAATACCAATATTTTTTATTACAGAAGGGAGCAAATGGTGGTCAACGCCCGTGGACATTCCCAACCGTAGATGATCTATTTTTTGTCGTTAAACTTTGTCATCTGCGTGGACGTGGATATGAATAAAGACAAAACAAAAATTAGAAAAAAAAAACAAAATTTTATTACTACAAACAAAACAATATACTACAGTTAGCTAAAAATGATGCGCATTTTAAGCAGCGATTCTCAATTCGTTTTCATATTTGACGGAATACTTGTGTTCAGGATCGAATCTGGATGTTAGTTCGTCCCAGAATTCCTGTTCGTGGTTGATAAGGTGGCCGAGAACTTTACGGGTTCCTTTGCGTTGCACTTCGGTACACTTTGCACAGTCGTTTTCAATCGCCTCGGTGATGTGCGCTGGAACAAGGTGATCGTGTTAAATCAATGTAGTAAGGTCGACTACTGCATGTATTATGCAATTATTACATAAATAAAGAGATTTAATTGAACGTTTTGTGATGTGTGAAAATGATAATAATGTATGGAAATCACAAATAATAATGAAGAAATCCTTGTTGATGTACTTGAGTTTTAAAGGAATTGAGGAAAGAATAATTGCATTCAAAGTAAAAACTAAATTGAGACACTACGTGTGATTTAAAGTTTTAGTTCAAACTTGCGTGAGACATCTTTATAAACTACAATAAAATTAAGCAAAGCAAGAGCCCCCGAGGGTTCAAAACTAGTCGGTACCGTCATCGTTTTTAGCCGCTTTACTATAAAACTGTAGAATTTTTGTATAAGTCACGAACTATATCAACTTTAAATTCATCGATAGATTAGATGATAGGACTGTGAGCATATTGAAATTATTTGAATGTAAAACAAAATTAACATAGTCCTTTACGTAAGAAAATATTAATAAAGAACATTTTTTTGTACAACTTGTAAGAACCAAGCTCACCTTGAAGTTTCAACTAAGATTAATTGTTATGCGTTAGGTATCGATGCACTCGCGCACATATCTCTAATGGGTAGGCAGAGCATAGCAAGACATTCCCTTTTCTTCTCCTAGGTACATATTCGTCGTAATTTAAAATAATAGAATAATATTCCTATGAATATTGAGATCCCCAAAGGTTACCCAAATTACAGTAAATGCGGTACAAAGCTATTCGATATCGGACATCAAAAATGTATGGAACTGATATTGACGTTCGACATCACTCAAGTGACAAGCACATATCCTTTCGAATGACATTGTCAGTTTCAAACATTTTTGTCGATTCCATCAGCGATATCGACAATCGAAAGATACTTTGGGAAAGACCCCAGGTCATGACATAGTTTCACGAATTTTATTTATAAGGCATGGCCGATGTTGTTGCTAAGTAGAGGACTAAACCACAGAAATAAATAATGTTGCTAACATTATGAATTGACTCAAGCGTCATAAATCTATTGGACGACTTACATTTAAGCTCCTTGCCGTCGGGAGTGCACTTTCCCTTGTCGAGCACGCAATGGATGTAGGGCACTAGGAGGCGACGGTTGGCGATGATCTCGTCCAGGTCGATGTTGTCGAAGCGATCTGTGTAGGTCTCCGAGGGCGAGGGCATTGCGGACGCGATCGCCATCGCCACAAACAAACACGCTACTGTTAAACTCTTCATTCTACAAAGATAATCACAATTCTATAATTAAAAGTTTAAATAGTGAAGTTTATACTGCTGCTCTGACTGACTGACTGCTCCCTCCTCCACTCATGGTCTCATGGACCCTCAGGTCATACGGCCCGAATCGCAGGAGAGCGCGTGCGTGACTGACTGCTGATCTCTATCAGTATATCAAACTCTGCTCTCTATCTGGCACTCTTTCATACATAGATATGTATGGCGGGATATGATGTGCCGACCCGAGGATAAAGGGCGTGATGATGATAATGACTTACATATTTAATTTATTAATAAGTTAAGCTTATCAATAAGGTATGAACTAATAAGCGTAAAATGAACTCTCTTGCTTTCGAAGTGAAAAGTATAGAATCTGAATAAAAAATACGATAATAAAAACTATGTTACATTACCTCATCTAAGTATATCCAACGCAGCACAATAGGTAACTTAGTTCAAACATACATGTACTCGCGTTATATACCAAAGTTACATGGTGATTTTGACAATGAAGCTATTTTTTTGTCACCAATACATTCAGTGGAGATTGTGATTTTGTAAGAAAAAATCTATTAACATACCATTATTGCAGTGACAGTATTGACGTCATAGAATACACTTTTTTAGTTTTCAGAATTAAACTTAGTTATTTCCACTCTAAGGTAAGGTAAGGATGTGTTACGCTTAACATTTTGTTGCCACTAAAAAAAAGTTAAGACTTTTACAACTACAAGTAGGGTTTTTATTCATCTATTCTGTTTCTGATATTATAAAGAGGAAAGGTTTGTATTTTTATATTTTTGTATATATTGAAATAGCTAAAAATGACTGGGCCGAATTAAAAACTTCTTTCACCTTTAGAAAGCTACATTTTCACCGAGTAACGAGCTATATTTTATTCATTCCGTGCGGACGAAGTCGCGAAGAAGGGCTTGTTTTCTGTTAGGTTAAAGGTAAAGTCGAACTTCTGCAGGTCGTACCTGACCAAAAAGCTGGCCTATATTTAGGACACCGCATCAGCGTTGCAATCCATGTTGGTAATGCGGCCAGCGTTTTGGGAACGTTCCCAGCGCACAGCGATCTAGGATCCATATTTTATTTGTAATACTTTTGTACAAATTGATATTTGCTAAAATACAGTGCTCAAAATCTATTATTTAATTAATATTATTTCTATTTCCCTTCACCGATATATATTTTATTTTTATTGAATAATTATGAATGTATACTTAAAGACAATAAAAAATAATTTATGAAAGAACAAATACTATGCGTTACATAGTAGTATAACTTACTTCATTACAAAAGAAATAGAATATCATTTATAAAAGGTGACTGGTAATAATTATTAAGGTTAATCAATTCAGTAAAAGTTACGTAAGAACTTTTTTCTTTGGCTGTACGTATGCTGTTTGAAATCTTATAAATATTCAGTAATATGAGACAAGCATTGATTACTGAACTGTACTTTGAACAATATAGACGTGTCTCATATTACCATGTAATATTAAAGGTTTAGAGCATCGGTGGCTCAGGGGTTTAGCTCTTGACTTGTAAATTGCAGGTCCCGTGTTCGAATCCTGCCATGCACCAATGTGTTTTTCGATTCTCGAATATCATATGTACATATTTACCCGACGCTCTTACGGTGAAGGAAAACATCGTGATGCAACCTGCACATATCGGCGAAGAAATTCAAAGATATGTCTAAACTCACGCAAAATACACGCTAGTCGTGGAGTTGCGGAAAATGGAGCCCATCATGTGTCGAACTACTACTATATTAAAGGTTTTTAAAAATAATTTTAGTTTCTTCATAGGTTTTTTTATAAAAGTGCTAGCGACCCGCCCTGCCTCATCACGGGTGCTATGCTGAACATAAATACACTACAAAAATGCGGAAAAAATGTAATTATTTACATCACATTAGAAACCTAAAAAATAACAGTATTTCTCCACTATTTAATGGATGTTATTATACATATAAACCTTCCTCTTCAATCTATCTATTAAAAAAACGCATTAAAATCCGTTGTCTAGTTTTAAAGATTTAAGCATACATAGGGATAATGGGACAGAGAAAGCGACTTTGTTTTATACTATGTAGTATATAATATAGCATAATAACGTGTTAGATGTCATTCCAGTAAAATAAGAATGATATTGTTGGTTTCCACTGTCGTTTGTGTATAAAAACGGAACTGAATAAGTAAATGTTATAAACTTGTTAGGTATAGATATTTTAAAAATAAACAGAATATTTATAATTATTTATTTAACCTTGGAGCTTGTTTCTGGTTCGGCGGTTGTTATTTTTTTTTAAATTAACTATAAATATAATATTTACATTAATATTTATTACTCTCGAGTCAAATAAAAATAATAATCATCGTAAAATAATAATAAACGTAAAACAACTAATAGATGTTAAATTATGTATTTGTAATACACTTGAATAATTGATACAAAACTATTTACTCAGAAACGTTTATTAACAATCAAAGGCGACAATTATTCAATAGATTAATTTAATATTATTATAAATAAATAATAAATACATTAACATCAACACCTGTCATTTATTTATATAAAACTAATCGTCACACTTATGCCCGTTCTCACCAACGAACCCCTAAAGTATTTTTAAATATTTGTCTTTTTGCTTAACGGTCTCCATAAATCTAACTCATACCTGAATTGATTCAATATCTAAAGTGACATATAACTGTTGGTGAAAACGGCCATCAGAGTCCTTAATTGGTTACTAATTGTCACTTAGTGACGAATAAACTACTACAAGTGCGACAACACACTTAACTTTAATTTAAGCGGCAATTATGCGTATTTTTTGTTCTTATTTACGCGGCAATTGTGCGTAGCTCTTGCTCGTATTTACGGGTGTATTTTTGGGTGGGGTCGTATTTCTGGCAGAGTTCGTTCCAGTATGTCGGCTCATGGTTGATGAGGTGGCCGATAACTTGACGGGATCGTGTTCTTTGAGGCGGTGTGCATTGTGCACAGTCGTTTTCTAAAGCCTCTCTGATGTGAGCTAAAAAAAATAATTTATATAAATTAGTATTTTATTATTTAACTGTATATTTTCTTCTCTAGTTTTCGATATTATAAAGACTTAAACGCTTAAAGATTTTACGCTGACATACTCGGCCAACATATCACCAAACTTATGGAAATTGCTATCTTCTTGAAGCATTTTGAAATTCAAGACTAAACTTGAATTTGTTTTTAAAGTGTTTACATAAATAATGTCTTGTTGTATTAGAGGAAAAATACTTAACAAGATGTTATGATAAGTATTGGTTCCTTGAATTACTTGCGTCACGAGGTATGGTAATATTTTTACTCAGTATTCAGATTGTAGTAATAAATAAAAGTAAGTTCAAGATAATTTTTAAAACAACGAATACTACAACATAGATACAAGTGATAATTACTATTTTTAGTATAATAATTAGAATTACATGCAAAATACAAATTAATAACTACAAGCTGTAAACGCCTTTGACTTTTTGTTCTCGTTAGACGTGTTAGCTGACAAATTTGCACAATAATTTATGTTTTTATTAAATAACAAGCTGTTGTGCATGACTTCGTCCGCCTTTAAATCAATAATATAGCCTATGTTACTCGGGGATATTGTAGCTTACTAATGGCGAATGAAGTTTTGAAATCCACCCAGTAGTTCTTGAGTTATGTATTGACATACAAAAATACAAATTTTCTGTCTTTATAAAATTAGTATAGATAATATTTCAATTATCAACTTCCCACAGTTTAATCAATATTATTTGTTATTTTTTTAATCAAAAACGTTAAGATATAGAGATTAGAAAGGTATAGAGAAATACACTTACACTTAAGTTCTTTGCCTTCAGGAGTACACTTGCCCTTGTCTAGCAAGCAATGGACGTAAGGTATGAGCAGTCGTCGGTTACCCAGGATCTCATCAATGTTTATATTGTCGTAGCGATCAGTATACTGGCCAGCAAGCCCCGCTGCGGCCGCAGCCAACACCGCAAACAAACTCAATACAATCATACTCTTCATTCTGGAATATAAAATGATTATCAAACGAGGGTATATAATTTGTTTATCAATAGACAAGGAACCAAAAGTAGGGCCAGTTCTACTAGATAGACAATACTAGATATACTCGTAAGATCTAAACAAAATAGAGTTATTTGTATGGTCACAACATCACAACTCTCTAAAGTTTTAAACTAAACAATAGAGAAGATAAAAACTTTTAATAAATTCAAAAAATTTCGGCTATTTTGTTCTCTTTTAACCCTAAGTGACTAGAGGGTAATTGTGAATTTTACCTTAATTTTTGTACAATAGACGTCCAGCCACTTATAAGATAACTTGAATGTATATTGGTCAACTGAAACGGTTTACTTTTTATAGTGTACAGTGCTTCATTTTTGGACAATATAATAACTCGTTTTGGAAGTTTTTTAAACGCTTCGTATAACTCGGCTTCGTCATGTGTGGTGTTAATTGAGCTAAAGGCGAAACGATGACGGTAAAGACTGTTGTTTAGTATACGATTTTTTTATTATACCGACATTGGAAATTGTACTTTAACGCAAAGCAATAAGGTACATATTTGTATGGTATTAATTTAATAATAGTATATACCTAAGGTGCTCGGATAGAGTTTGAACTATTTTGTTGAACAGGTGATGTCAGTATTTGCATAGACAAACATAATGTGTGATAAATATTAGCACTTGATAGCTATGCATACAAGATGCAGTGTGGTGACTATTTGTTTTAAGCAATATAGATGACGAATCAAGCAAAATGATCTAATACAAATAAAATA
>QDHC01000733.1:1223699-1236917 GCA_013186455.1 Papilio dardanus tibullus | reverse complement strand
AGCAATAAGGTACATTTTTGTATGGTATTAATTTAATAATAGTATATACCTAAGGTGCTCGGATAGAGTTTGAACTATTTTGTTGAACAGATGATGTCAGTATTTGCATAGACAAACATAATGTGTGATAAATATTAGCACTTGATACCTATGCATACAAGATGCAGTGTGGTGACTGTACCTATTTGTTTTAAGCAATATAGATGACGAATCAAGCAAAATGATCTAATACAAATAAAATAAAATATATTAGTAGGTAACTTAATTATTTTAGGATGCGTCCCAAAAGTGCTCGTATAAATTCCTTCAAAGAAAAAGCGCGTATAGTTTTGTTTAGCACCAATATTTCTCCATTCAACAGTATCGGAGAAACGACACGTAGGTTATCATTATTACTTAAGACTCTTAAGTAATAATTAAGTTAAGAGGCTTCACAGTCGACATTTATAACATTAATAGGCCTAGACCTTTGCACTACAAAGGTTACGAGGTCACAGTATACTTCATTGACTCAAAGAAGATTGACGTCTCCCAATTATTTATCATTATCGTCTTTTGTTTTACATTATTTTACAAAGTTTTTACTATTATTGTGAAGAGAGTAAAGGATCCTTAAAGATTTAAACAAGTCTTCAACTTGAAACCGGTCTCTAATAACATTGTGGTACTTTCCCGGTAATGTATTCATACTATAACTGTTTATTAGTGCTTTGCTTTATAATTTTGCAAATAGATCTTCAAGAAATATTTATTTTATATCTGCGTCAAATCCAACACATGTTTTTGAAGATTAAGAAAAGGTTCCTAATATTTTTTAAAATTTTCTAACTTAATGAAATACTATTATCATAACTCTCCGGAATAATTGTAGGAGTAATGTGTTTAACTTTAATAGCAGGTAAATTACTGAATAGCTGACCTCTTGTGTTGCCAGTGCAAGGGCGTCGTACCACATTACTCTAGCAAACATCACAGACGATTTGCCACAAGGCTGCTGGAGATTAAGACATTGAAAAATATCTCATATTTCAAGTGAATAGAGTACAAAATCGTTTAAAATGTATCTATAAGATAAACATAAACAAAATTATCCAATGTCGCGTCTATTCCTAAGAACTGTCACGTTGTATTTGCGGTTTACCCACAATACTTTTCCACGCAACTTGCTATAGCGTGCTAATCGCTAATATCATAGAGGCTTGCAAATTGAATAATTTCATACAGAGAGCTTTAATTACAATGTCCGTAGGTGTTAATTCTGTAAAATGGTAAGTCTGTAGGCGTTCAAAAAGACAAAAAAAATTGTCCCACTTTATAAGGAAATAAAGAAAATATAAGCGCTTCAGGTTTGCATGATAGGAAACAATTTGATGTAGAGAAAATGGTTGTATCAATTTAGAAAAATGCCCTATTATTTCCAGTATATAAAAGGAGATGTTACCCTATACAAAATGCGAATACAACATTTCACTTTGTACTGAATTCAAGGAATTCTTTTAAAGGTACGTGGAAGATTTATTTATTTCATAAATTTGTATAATGTTAGGTTTTTTTGTAGTAGTTTTTGTAGCGTACTTCTTGGCTACATGGAATAAGCAATTTCCGTTCATAACTAATGTTTTATATTAAATCCTATTGTATCCGTTAACATTATTTATTTCTTATGGTTCGTTACCTTATAAGTAGAATAATAACTTTACAAAATAACTCAATTATAATAACGTTCGGTTGCCCCTTGAGAGAGATCATAAATGAATGAGATCATTCATTGTACTAACACCCTCGTTAAAATATACGTGTTTTGTATAAAAAGTTTTAAATTTAATTTAATTATTAAAATTACTCGCGAAAAATAGTTCCCCGTCAGGCAAAAAGACTTTTAAATAATATTTTATATGGTTCTAACGTTTTCATAGTAGCATAAGCACTTTTTACAAACAACAGGAACTGATCAGTATACGTCAGAGACATAAAAACCTGTCGCTCAAGATATCAAGTTTTTCTTATTATAAAGTATGTGATATCTATACACATTGGACTCTACCAACGAAGCAATTTATGTATACTTTTTGCAGCTTGTCTAAAGCCTTGTACGCACCAAGGATAGTATTTTAGTAGAGTAGCAAGTAGCAAGGATTTACTAATCTACTCTACTAAAATGTTGCTGTTCGGACATGTTTAGTTACTAAATTATATGCTACTTGACTAAAATACTATCCTGCTGCGTACAAGGGTTAGCTCTAGCATTTTTTGTTACAATAATTATATAAAAATTCCAGTTAATAAAAACTACAAATTGCTTATTGAAATGTAAACGATTTATTTAAGATTAGATTAGCACGACTTGTTGCTTCGAGAAACGAACGTACTTAAATAATAATAATCTATACTGATATTGTAAAGAGAGAAACACTGTATTTTTGAATTTTTATATTTTTGTTTGTATTGAAATAACTCAAAAACTACTGGACCGATTTCGAAAATTCTTTCACCATTAAGTAGCTATGTTATCTCCCAGTAACATAGGCTATTTTATGCAATTTCACGCGGACGAAGTAGCGCGCAACAGCTAGTAATATTATAAAAGAGAATCTTTGTATTTTTCAGTTTTTGTATGTATTGAAATAACTCAAAAACTACTGGGCCGATTTCAAAAATTCTTTCACCATTCGGAAGCTACATTATACCCAAGTAACATAGGCTATATTACATAATTCCACGCGGACGAAGTCGCGCACAACAGCTAGTAAATAATAATTTCAATGAAGCTCTATGTTATCAATATATTAGAAATTAATCTTGTATTTACGTGGACGAAATAGGGATACTAGCTAGCATATCACGAAATGGAAATGCCTATCCTATTCAAGAACTATATCTCGCATCAGACAAAAATTAGCAGACCACAGATTTATTGAAGTGCCCAGAATTTGTAAGGAAACGAAAAAAAAAGATTTATTTAGTTGTTAAACCCTTTGTTTAGCATCTCGTAAAGGTATTACAGATGGATAGAATTATTTTTTGTAGTGCCTATTGTATAAAAATAGCAATTCTACAAAAACTAAAATTTGCTTATATTTCCAAACTTCACTGGTAATATTCGTATAATCATACTTTATTTTAGGCAACTATGAAAATAGTAATTTTGAACCTAGTTATCGTGATGCTATTGTATCAAAGCGAGGGCTTTCCAGCTCCAACGTATACCACGAAGTATGACAACGTTGACTTGGACCAAGTGTTGGGGAGTGAGCGCTTATTAACTGGATATGTAAACTGCCTACTGGATATCGGACCTTGCACACCAGATGGAAAGGAATTAAAAAGTAAGTACAGATAAAGAACAAATCGCATCAAATGTAGATTTACCGTCAGTGGCCAATGGGCATCGGACATTTTTTTTTATTTTGAAAAGTGGAATACCAGCAAGCAGCCACCTGGATTCGCTGAAATAGCGAAGTGACCGCTGCCCATAGACATCTGCAATTGCAGATGCGTTGCGTACCCTTAATCTACGGAGGAGGAGACGCACAGCAAGAGGATAATTCCTCTCCCTATACGTCCCCTCCTCCGCCATATCCACTATATATCATCTACGATTAGCCATAAACCTGTACATATAGAAAAAACAGACACTTGTGGCATTCATCGAAGTTGCCCGGGTCGGCGTTTGGGTACGGCGCGGTTGGGCTATTATCTGCGTTCCATAGATCTTATTTCTATTGCGGTCTCTTTGCATTTATAATACAAATTCCAATGTACTTTACAGAAAACTTGCCGGATGCCATTTCCAATGACTGCAAGAGTTGCACTGAGCGTCAGCGAGAGGGCGCTGATAAGGTGATGCACCACATCATCGACAATCGACCTGATGATTGGAACAAGCTTGAACAAAAGTAAGACCAATGTAACTTAAAAACTGATAGCAACTTGACCTTGTCCCTAAAAGAAGTGGAATATACAAAAAAAACACACCCTAAGTTGTTTTTTGGTATATGATGAAATTATTGTATAATTTATCCAAAAAAAATGTTTACTTTTTATCGTAACAATGTAAGAGTAAAATTCAACTTATTGAACAATTTGTTTTACTTCGTATTATTTATACATTACAGATATAAATCTGACGGTAGTTATAAAAAGCAGTACTTGGAAAGTAAACTCAAAAGTAGCAAAGTTGAAGAAGAAAAAGAACAATCTCAAGAAAGCAATAACGAAAATGAAAACGACGAATAACTTGCACATAGACATGAAAAAACGGGTTCCTTATTAAATTAAATATTAATGATAATGACCATCACTCGGAAAACTATTTGATTGCATAATCAACTTGAACGTAAAAATATAGATTAGCATGCATTGGAGCGTTTTATTTAAATACAACGAGTCCTTTTATATTGTAATCATATCCATCAGCAGCCTTTAATCCTAATTCCGTTGGTCGTCTAATAGCGATTAAATAGTAGTCCTCTGTTTAAGGGTATATAAAACAACATGTGAAATGATTTAGAACTTTATTCAAGTTAATCAAGAATAACAAAATTATAAGAGACACGATGCAATAGGACACCCTAAATGTACAACTACTTTTGCATTTTTTTCATACGGTTTATTAGTGTATAAAATAAAATGTGTGGGCCGATTTACAACCTCCGTACACTAAACGATAAAGTCTGTATTTACTACGACTTTGGCGTTTGCGCTTTTTTAACGCTCTCTCCATTACGAACATTGTAAAATCAACCTTGTTTCCATCATCCAGCGCTCAAAATGCAACGCTGCGGGATTGTTATTTAAAAGCGCCTCCGTCCGCGTCATGGATTGCATTTGTTCTATATCATACCTTTTTTATAGCCGGTTGAATGCGAGCTTACACTATACAATCTGATGTCGCCCACGATCACCTATGATCGTATTGGGCTTAAAAACTACATCGGAGATCTGTATCTAATGCCTTAAATGAATTATTTTATTTAATATCTATTACTTCAATATACGTTCAAACTTGTTCCAACGTATACCTTCTGACTCTAACTGAAGCGCCTGGTGAAATAAATCTGTTTTTAGACTCTTTCAATTCTTCAGGTTCACCTTTAATCTTATATTTAACCGTCTTTTTCTCTGTACCATTATCAGTTTTTGCTCTCAATTTCGAAACCATAGCGTACCTAGAAAATAAGTCTAGAGAATAAGTTATTATTGTATTTGATGATCCGTGTCTTATCCTCTTTTTTGGTTAATTTTTTGACGGTTATTATACCTCGTGAGGAATACTTTCCACGCAACGGGATCGTGTGCCATCATGGACGCTACAATTTTACCAGCTTTCTCTTTTTCCTTTGCAGAACACTTCTCACAGTCGTTCTTGAGTGCTTCGATAAGAATTCCTAAAAGAAATAGATTTAATATTAATCACAAGATACTTTCATGTGACTATTAGAATGGTGCCTCCATAGGCACTACTACTGCCTACATAGGCTTCCATAAGCATTCGGTAACGAATGTAGGTCACAATTCACATGAACAGCGTTGCAATATTATTCCAGTATATTTAGCAATCTTGTACATAAGATCTACCCAACCACATGTATGAGGCGAGAGCCTTGCAACTGTCAAGGAGCCCTACCCAAAACAGTGGACGACTATCGGCGTAAAAGCAGAAGAATCAATTTACTAACCTTTGATTTCGTACATTTTCTTGGTGCAGTGATTATCGGTAGACATCAAGCATTTGACATCTTGCGGCTGCAGCGGCGGGGCTGCTTGATTTATATTAACTTTGCTCTTCAATATGTCCATTTTCTCTTTCTTCTTTACAACTTCGTTAACTTCCGCGATATCGTCTTCACCGTAAATAATTTTATATCCCATACTTTTGACACCGGGACTCATAGTCCTTTCGAAGCCTGGTATTGTCATTTCGGAGAAAACTGTTCCTAACAAGGCTAGCATTGCTAAAGGTATTGCCAACATTTTAAAGTTTATATTCGATATAATATCTCAATAGAACTTTTAATGGAATACGCGCAGTTGACAGTGGAATTGTCAATGCTGCAATGATCGCATTTGATGAGGATTATATCAAGAGTAATTGTTGTTACAAGTGAAAATTAACAGAGGTAATGAACCTTTGGTGCGTGCACGAATGATTTTAGAACTGTACACACAACACGCCATTGTGTTCAAATGTAACCTTATATAAGCTACGCGCAGATGAAGATCTATCGTCATTGTTTTATAAATAAAATAGAATACAATAACATGTGATTAAAAATACTTTGTATGCTGACCAAAATATTATATTTATGAGTATGTAACTTGCCGAAAAACTAAATGACGTCATTAACGATTGTGTAAACATGATATTTAAGATATCGTAAGCCATTAAAACTCTTTTTACATTCATACCACTTACAAGGGTGCTCTGATCACATTTTAACCCTTAAATGCATAATGTTGTTTTTAAACAACATACTAATCAGTAATACATACATTTTCTAGACAGTCTATATATGTCTATTACACGAATATATTTTTTTAAACATAAAACAAAAATCATGCATTTAAGGGTTAAAGAGCTGTATAAATAAGGAATGGAAGTAATAATTTATTTTCGTCTTTTGTTGTAGCGTTTACGACCCCTGATATTTACGTATTCGGGGTGCGAGTGCCGCCGTAAACAAACAACCTTCACTCCACACGCATACAAATTGCGACAAATAGTAAACATCGGTTATTGAATGTCAGATAATGGATTAGTACCAAATATTAAGAATACCACAACACAACGGAAAACAAAGTTTGCTTATTATGAACAGCGTTTCCGTCGAGACAATCAAGAAAACGCTTAGATTAGTTCAGGCATTGGACTGACGCGCCTGTCTTTTTGCACTGAGCAATTTTAGCAAACATTTAATTTACCTATGCTTGTTAGATAACGATTTAGAAAAAGTATTGTAGATTCCACAAAAAGGCACCAGGAATCTGACAGTTCCGTGCAGATTATGCTTGATCGAAACCAAAACAGGTGAGAATGCAAATAGTTTTCTTTTTTAATTTATAATTCTGTTTTTTTTTCAGTAGTACAATATTATTGAAGTTGCAGATCTGAGTGATAGTGAAATGTGAGTGTTCTAGGTTCCATCCCTTTAAGGTACTAATTAAGGAAAAAATATAGGGCAATAACGTAGATTTATATATCTCAAAGTGACAAAGTTGTTTCCACATAGATTTGGTAAAGATCTGTTTTTCAACACAATAGATAGCATAATCATAATAGGTATGATAAGGTATTTGGTGGAATTATTTTATAAGACTAGCTGTTGTTTGCGACTTCGTCCGTGTGGAATTAAAAAATATAGCCTATGTTACTGGGGGATAATGCAGCTTTCTAATGGTGAAAGAATTTTTGAAATCGGCCCAGTAGTTCTTGAGTTATTTCAATACATACAAAAATACAAAGTTGGAAAACTTTATAATATTAGTATAGAAATAAAACTAATGTCTTTTGAACTATAATTTTATTTTTTTAATAATTCCTGCATTTTCTTAGTAGCTACAGCCATATCCATTTTATTAGAAGTTGTTTTAGCTAAAATCCCTAATAACGAATTCAACATTTTTACTTTACCCTCTTTATATTTCTTAACTAACTTCGGATTATCTTCGAGAACTTCTTTACATTTCTGTTCAATAACTGTTTCGTCACTTTCTAAAGTCCAACCTTTTTCTTTAATAATTTCTAATACTGATGCATTAAACGGTCTATCGAAAAGTTCATCGAGTAATTTTCTATATACGTCCAAATTAATTTGTTTTTGTAACAAAGCGTCAGTCAGTTCTTTCATTTGATTAACAGTTATTTTACAATTTTCTACATCTACCTTCCTCTTGTTAAGTACAGTCAAAAGATCGTTAAGTAAAAGATTGGCCACTTTAGTAGGGTTTCTAGCGACATCTGATACTAATTCATAGAAATAACTCAACAGAGCGGGTTCATTAACAAGTTGTATAGCTGCTGTTTCTTTCAAGTCATATTCTTCTATTAATTTCCTTCTAGAATCTTCTGGAAGTTCCGGTATATTGTCCTTTATAAGGGGAACACTGATTACGTCTTGTGTGTCTACTTTCGTATGTAAATTAACTCGAAGAGGCGGTAAGTTCGGCTCTGGCATATACCTACAAAAATCCCGTTATATATTTAGTAAAAGATCAAATATATGTTACCATGTACTATCTTATATGTAAATAAGATTATTATTCTTTGAAGACCTTGACTGATATTTTTTTGATATGAAATAATGATAGTTAATTCTGATGGATTTTATATACCTATTTGATAAGGAAATATTCTTGGTCTCTAATAATCTACATACAATTTTTTACGAAAATTATAGAGTTGGTATAAAACTATTCATTGCCTTTTATGCTGGAATAATCCTGAAGCCTTACAAATACGAAAGGAAACATAGTAAATGTTAATTATGTTTAAACTTACTAAATCATATTATTTGTATTAATAGAAATTATTACATAACTTATCCTCAAATGTTTTAAATAATGCAAGTAAATCTTATAACTTCTATATAGAAACGATTTAGGGTTTAACTACAATTCCCCTGCTTCATTAGACAGAGTTCGCGATAAAACCAGAGATTTTGCTTTCGTCATAAGTGCGTTTTTTATCGCGAACTCGGTCTAATGAAGCCGAAGCCTTAGATTGAAGTTAATTAAGTAATAAATATATTTAGACACTATGAGAAGTGAAGTGTGTGAAAAAATTATATAATGATTTTGTTGAAAAACTTTGTCTAGTAAAATAAAAATTGTTATCAGATGGTCTAGCATAGATAAAACATTTAATGTGGTAAATAGTTTAAAAACCCAAAGATATGAATTGATAATTTATAATCTATGAATTGTTCATATACCTATAATCCTGGACGACTTCTTTATCTCGCATAGCAATAGTGACTTTGTTAGTCGCGTCCCAAGACCGCGTCTCGTTTACAATGTGTCCGCCATTTTCCAAAATGGTTGTCTGCCGTTCTATCTCATGGCGGACAGCGCCGGCCACACCGCGCACCGAACCGATGTTTTTAATCTATAATAAATATGAGCATTTCACCTTATCATGCCACTACGGCTTCATTAGACCAAGTTTGCGATATAAACAGAGAGATTTTATCGCGAAGTCAGTCTAATGAAGCCGTAGAGTAACAGAGAAATCAATAAATACCGCTAATACGTCGATATGTGAAAAAGTTAATAGAATTTATAAAAAATAATTGTTTTAATGACCCTACTTTTTAATCCAATTAAAAAAGCTAAGGTAATGTTCGACCCATGATGGGCTCCATTTTCCTTCACTCCACAACTAGCGCGTATTTTGCGTGACTACACACATCTTTGAATTTCTTCGCACATATGTGCAGGTTGCATTAAAAAAGTTATTAATTTACTTCATTATTTTTAAACTTTCAAACTACCCACCTCAGTCCTAGTGGATAATGGTTCTCCAAACTTTCTCAATGAGACATTAGCATCAACTCTTAAAGCACCCTCTTCCATGCGACCTGAGCAAGCCCCGAGCCGCTGGACAATCAGGACCAATTCCTTGACCAATGCTGCCGCCTCCTCGCCATCCTGAAAGGTAATGAATACCATAAGTAGACCCATGACGGGCTCCGTTTTCCGCAACTCCACGACTAGCGCGTATTTTGCGTGAATACACATATCTTTGAATTCCTTGCCAATATGTGCAGGTTGCATCATGATGTTTTCCTTCACCTAAGAGCGTCGGTAAATAAGTACATATGAAAATCGAAAAACACATTGGTACATGGCGGGATTTGAACTCAGGACCTGCAGTATACATAAAACTAAATTTGTATGAAGATATCTCCGGAATGACTGATCGGATATTAGTGATATCTGGTTTAGATGTAGAAAACAGTCTTGAAGAACACATAGGTTACTTACTAAGATCTTTAATTAAGCACGGTGGAGTCACAGGCGACAGCTAGTTTTGTCATAAATGTTTAGGTATTTGTGTTAAAAAATCGATTATAATAGATTATAAACTAGACACCTTGTGTATTGATTGCATCTTTGATTTATACTTCACGCCCATAACCTAGAGGGGTAGGCAGAGACAATGGACCTCTATTTGGCCCGATCCTGACACACCTCTCTCGCTTCTTCTACATTCATACATCTACGCATGCATACACGACGGTTACGCGTACTCCTAATACCGCCCTTCTTGAGCAATTTTTCTTTGATTTATCTGTGCCTAATTTCATTCCCTCTGATTTCCACAATGTAAGTGTCAAGGGTTGCTAGGTTGCTTTAGAGAGCAGAGTTGGCTGGAGTGATCCAAGACCTGCCCTCACGCAAAATATGCGAAAAAGTCCTGGAGTTGTGGAAACATAACCTTACTACTACTACTACATGTAAGTATCAACACATATATTTTATAGTTCCTAATATATCTGTTTTTCTCCAAACAAGTTGTCTTATTTTACACACCCAAACCCATCAATTTATGGAAACTTAGTCTCAGTTATTCACATTAAACTCAGTTATTCAACTTGCCTCTAAATCAGGTTCAAACACAAGTTCTATCAAAGGTGCCCCCGCTCTGTTCAGATCAACCAAACTCCTCTTCAATTCGCTGTCGTGAAGTGATTTCCCGCTGTCTTGTTCTAATTGGATTTGCTTTATTTTCGAACTCTTTTTGTAAGGCTTTTTGTGTATACCTGGAGTAAATACCTGTGAATATAGAAAATAATATAAGTAAAGCCCTGGAATAATAAAAAAAACTATGTCATCTTTTTTTTTTTGTAGAATGCGTGTCACGAAATGCCGCTCAGACCTAGCATTACTAAAAATGTTAAGTATATTCCAGTCCATAAACAAACATACCCATTAACAAGTACCTGAAAATATATAACTCCATCACTAGCTAAGGGGGCTCTTTGCTGTGTTATTTGATAACCCGCAGGTAAATCTGCATAAAAGTAATGCTTTCTATCGAATGAGGATACTTCGTTCACTTTGCATGAAAGTGCTAAGGCTGTTAATACACCAAGTTCTACACATTTTCTATTAAGTACTGGCAATGTACCCGGTATAGCCGCATCGAATAATGATACACAGTTATTCACCAAACCACCGAAAGTATTTTGAGCACCAGAAAATAGTTTAGACTCTGTATTCAACTGAGCGTGCACTTCTAAACCAACTACGCTTTGCCACTTTGTATTTACATTAGTCGAATGTTTGCGTATATTATATTGTAATAATCTGTTCCATTTTATTACGGGATTTGTTACACTTATATATTTCATTTTTGTATTCTTTAAAAAATAACCTTAAACATCGCAAATTGACACTGACAGTTGATCTGTCAGATGCCAAAAGAAAACGTCAAATATCTTATTCGTATGTACGCATAATATTAAAAGCATACCTAAAACCATAAAATTAAATTTAAAAAGCATACCTATAAACTAGGTCAACATCTATAGTTGTGAAAGAAAAGATATGGTCACAATTTATCAAAATGATTATCTATAAAATAAAATATTGCGAAAGAAACATTTGAAGATATCTAAAATAAAACTCACACACATGCCTAATATTTATGTTGTATATTGTTTGAAGATATAGTTATTTATGACTTGAACACGAAAGTCGATAGAAAGCTCAACAAAAGGAAAACTCGTCCATAACATGAACTGAAATCGCATCATCTACCTCTAGGTCTTAATACGGGCGCTATGCACTGTGCTGTCGGTGTCATAATTTTTCCTTTAAATCGGGAAAAATGTTATTTAATTAATAAAGTAAATCAAGAGTAACAAAATAAATGAATAACACTAAAAATTATAATATAAATAATAAAACAAAGGAACTTACTAAATTGGAATCGGCGTTCAGTGAAGTCTTATAATTGCAGATATAAATAAAAGATAAATAGCATAATTGTAATAAAAATAACACGTTTTACTTAAATCGATTGCATTGATAATTTGACTAATTAACTTATACCCTAATTTATGCCTAAAACACTAATTTAAATATCACATTCTTAAAATAATTAGCCACATCAACGCCTACATCACTAATCCCGTTACGACCTCGAACAGGAAAGAGAAAAGATACAAAACGACAAAAGCCAGGGTTGCTTCTGCGATTGAATACATTTTTATGTTAGATTTAAATAAAATTATGTCAACTATTAGTACTCCGCGGTAACGCGATTTAAAATAGAAGCAGACGTGCGATCAATATAGATGTCTGACGAATAATGAAACGTTTTACCACGCAACACAGTATGTACACAAACCTTGACGACCACAACGCTCACCACATGCAGCTAAATATAAAAAAACTGGCATCAATTGCGAATCTAAGGGAATTGGTGACAATCACATTTTGTATCTTTATCCCAATACACACCCACAAACCGATAATGCAGTTATACGTGTTTGCATCACATACACACCTCTTGGACTTTGAACCATTGATTTTCTACGTGCCATACGGTATTTTTGTAAAAGGTTTCCTTTCACAACATTCTTTGATAAGCATATACTAAACTTCGATTAATAGTGTTCAGATAAAGATAATATTATGGAAAACTTATGAACAAGACACCAGATACTCGCGTATTTCCTAAATGGGTCTAAATGATTTTACAAAAAAATGTTCGCTAAAAAAAGAACAAATAAAACAACTGTCTACTTTTACCATTCCAATCACGACAAAAAATATAATTCATTCACTATTGTGATAAACATGCTTGTTTTTCAGCGAGTTATTTTTGATCTAAAATGTGTGTCCGCTTTGCCAAAAATGCCATATGGCCAAATGTGTTTGACAAGTATTTATTTCATTGTATTTTATCAAAATATCTTTCAATGCTATTGATCCTATTGTATTAAACTAAAATGTTTTAAAACCAACACCATCCTCCGACCAAGTTTTCTTCGCAAGTTTCCTATACCTACGTAGAGACATGCCTGTCCATATCATTGCAAATATTTTACAGCCCTTTAAGGAAAAATCCGCAGTTAGTACTAGATACGACCTTACAAGTAAATAATATTTTTCCGTTTGCAAACATAACAAAAGAAATTTTTAAATGCCGGTTACTGAATTAATCTTTTAATTTAAATTCATCATTTATTTTCTCGTATTAACGCCGCAAAA
>QDHC01000733.1:1206696-1223386 GCA_013186455.1 Papilio dardanus tibullus | reverse complement strand
GCACCAGGATAGGATTTTAGTCGATTAGCAAGTAGCATTTATCCGAACAAAGGATTTACTACTCGTTTTTAGGACTCGTTTAAGCAGAAACCTACGCACTAGGGTAGTAACTTAGTAACTAAACGTGGCCGAACAACAACATTTTAGTAGAATAGATTAGTAAATCCTTTGTTCGGCTACTTGCTACTTGCTACTCGACTAAAATACTATCCTAGTGCGTACAAGGCTTAAGGCCGCTTTTTGCTTGATATCGGTTAATGATGGCCTAGGGTTATGAATATAGTTTAATTAACCAAATAGCTAAAGATGTTATAACTGTAACACTCCAGGGCTCAGAAAAGGGCACCAAATTATCTAAGACCCAAATATCAAAAGAATGTTAAAAAAGCCATACAAAAATATAAACGATACAGATTTAGTTTATTTAAGTATATTACAAAGTCATATTTATTCCTATGTATTCTTCATTCGATAACAAGGTTGAAGGCCTACAACATACTTGTGAAGGTTTTATTTAATTTTAATCAATAAATCCAATTTATCAGCTTTGAACAAAAGATATTTGAATAGGCGTCAATATATTAGTGATAAATATGATTAGTAATGCTAATAGCCATGAGTTTGCATTGTTTTTTATTCCGGATGTAGATAAACAACCCTTTATCTAGGTAAACACCAGCAAAAACACTTTTTTTATTTGTTTTTCAATGTAAAGGCGAGAGGGTATGGGAGAAGTATCGAATGACTAACTCATCAAAATCGGTTCAGCCGTTTATGTTAAAGGCTGACAAAAATATAACCTTGTTTAAAAGAATAAGTAGATTGTGTACAAGCCATTTTTTTTTTGAGATTTTATGGCCTGGTAACAAAGTGTACAAGCCAGTATCTTCGTCAAAGACTAAGTACTTAAATAACCACTCTCTGGATTTCTAGAACGTTCGTTAACAGTCGGCGGAAACTCATAATGCGGTTTTTACTCTGTGACGTCATAGTTAAGTACATAATCGATACTTGTACTCTACGGTGGAAACTATTTGCACATATCGAGTAATTTTAATGCGCATGTGTAAACACAAATTAAACTTGTGAGTCATAAAAAACTGTCTCATTTGCTATTAACTTTCGTCTGAGTCACCTTTGATAGACGTAAAAAATCAGGGTAATAATAAATACCTAGATAGATAAAATTACCTTCCAGGACCTTGTTAGATACAAGCCGATAATCACTAAGTATTCCATTTATTATTCGATGAATAATGCCTACTTATTTTACATTTGGTCGACTATGACACTTAATAACAGCGTAATTTACATATACTTTACAAATATAATCTGATAATGAACAGACCCAAGAGTCGACTAATTAAAAAGATAACCTTGTTATTTATTACAAAGTTACGTACTTACAATGCATATGAAAATAATTTCAAATAAATCTGTGCAACGGTTCAATGACATGCTCATGAACATAATTACTTCTATCAAGTACAATCAGCTTCGTACGCGGTATATTAGTTTCAGAAAGAATGCCTAGCACTCAGCTCCATTTCACAAATAAAAAAAACAACTATCAATTACCTACATTATATCATTGACTATTATGTAATATCATTTATCAACAGGTCCGCAGGTACAAACGTTTGATGCTTTTAAAATTCTATACCGCCAATGTACGTGACTGTATCTACATAGATAAAACTCTATAATAAAATTATGAATCATTCCATATAATAATGTGGGCTCTCATCCTTTCGTTACATAATATTAAACAATAACGCTTTTTATATGTTTGTCTCTATATATGCTTGAATCTTTAAAACTACGCAACAGATTTTGATGCAGTTTTTAATAGATAGAGTGATTCATAAGGAAGGTTTTTATGTATAATACATTCACAATATAGTAGAGTAACTGATAATTTAGAGGTTTTTAATATGATGTCGTAAATTAACACATTTTTAGCGCTTACATTGCAAACGCTGCAGTATTTAGTATCAGCATTATACCGAATTGTACCCGTACGAAGCCGGGGCGGGTCGCTAGTAACAGGATAAACGAAGATTTTAAACCAAAAACATAACGTATATAAAATTATAAATAATCTATACAAACATACGTTTGTAAAAACTTGAGAAATAAATGCCGATTGTTATTATATAAGTAAATTGTTATTATATAAGTAATTGGAATGATTATTGTTTTATTTTTCTCACGTTAAGTAGAATGTTGTTTTTGCTCAGTTCGAAATCAGTTTCTACCCACATTAGGTATGCTTTTTCAAAAAAATAATAATTTAAATTGGTTGTATACCTAAAGGCTTTTAAGACATAATTTTATCAAGAATGCATTCGTTTTAAGTATTTTAATTACGAAAAGCAATTGAATCGCAGGAAATTAACCAAGGTTGTAAGCGAATTACAAAATTAAGTTTTGTAGATAAAATTTGTGTGGATTTAAGTATTTATTGGGTGTAAGTATACTCATTTTAATCATTTCAACCAAAATGTTTTGTGAGAGTAAGTGATTTTTCAAGTAAACACTTAACTGACTCTGATTGCGATATTTAGGTAGAGTTTACAAAAAACCGCATAAATAAAGACGCATTACAATCTTTAAAGATAAAATAATAAGTCCATGAATTTTCAATATGTGGCGATTCAAGCCTTTTATCCGATATGTAAATTAGGTAGATATAATATTTTTTATTAATTATCTTTAGGTTATCTATATAGTTACCTTCTGTTATCTTATTTATAGCCTAAGAATAAGTCACGTGACATTTGCGGTTTTGAAGATACGAAACATCTTTTGCGAGCGTCAAATGTTTTTATTGACGTCATTCCTTATTTAAATATTAACAATGTTGACATACTGTAATGGTATAGTTAAACAAGGATGTCTAGCATCTTGTAAGAAGGGCTGGTAAAGGTCGGTTCCGACACAAAATATGTAAACCTACACATGATCTTACGGCATGGACAAAGAAAACGGCGTAAAAGGAAGGCGCTAGTGAGCTGACATAATTTAGTTTGACTTTTGCCCACCGGGTCAGTTGACTTGTCTGTTTTTTCATTAATATATTGTGGCAAACAAGCAAGATTAGTCTAGTCTCAATTAATATGGGTAGTCTCGTTATGCTCTCTCACATGCTAGAAACAAGCAGCAACATACTGGCTGGAATTTGCAATACTTAGATCTCCCTTATCAATCCACAAAAATAAACAAATTGAGTCTATATCAAGTCCTCATAACAATTTAAAAGTATATGCCAAAATATATACATTGATACGTTACCATCTGTATTTATAAAAAGCATCTGTAATAATATTTGAGTTTGGCCTTGATCCATCGATAAACTGCTCGTGATTATTCGATATGTAAGTCACGTTAGTTTTCGTATTTTCAATTAATAGATTATTGATTTTATAGCAAAACCTGTCTTTTTCATTATTTCGAGAAACCAGCTATCGAGCTTTGAAATGAGGAATTGAAATTAAATTAAAAATTCTTTTGTTTTAACTAACATTTAAAAATCTCCCAGACAAAATTAAAACAAAAAAATATTCATCGATTCATGCTTATACATGTTTTTAAATAGAATATTAAAATGTTGGTTGTGGCATTAAGAAACTGCTCACACTAGTTTGGCACAAGGCCGATCAAAGTCCAACGCAGTGGTGATCTCTCCAACCCAGGCGCGCAACGAAACCGATGCTTCTAGACTCCTACCGCAATTTCACATCTTCTTTCGTCATTGACGTAAACAGAGACATGATATTTCAATATCATCTGTTACGTTAATTGTATTTTCACGGACGCTGCTGTAATATTGGAATGGCAATCTTTAAGATGATAAAAGGCCTCCAGCTTAGATATATGTACTTCACCCCTATGTTAGCGCGGATTCAAAATAATATATATACTTCTTGGTAGAGTCCACAGAAGCACTAGTGACGCCACGAATGACCTCTTCAATACCACATTTGCACAGAAGACAGGAATGACATAGAAGTAATTCCGCTAATCGCATGATGAGTGTATGTCGGAGGTAAAATGTTTATCTTGTTCCACTTCTCACAAAGACTTTAATTTATTTTAAGATTCATAAAAAACCTAAGAACGTGTTTTATAACATTGACAACGTGTCAACAGTAGGTTTTGTTTGATCGCAATACAAACATTTTTGCGGCGTAGATATCAAGGACGACGGTCGAAAACAAGTAATGAATAACAAACATATTTCTCGAGTATTTTCCATGTCCTTTTAACAAATCATGCGCGTGATCATATTGTGTTGTTGGCGTAGGAATGCAAAATAAACAATCGTTTAAAATACAAACAGGAAATAAGGACAGTACATGAAACGTCCTATTTTTAAAGGCGATAAGCCCATTACCAACATTACCATAAAATTAATGAAAATGTTACGAGTTTCTAACAATGAACGAACAAGATTTTTAAAGTGCCTTGTATCTACAACTTTCCTAAACCAATTGTACTTATAAAACATTGGCATCCTTATCCTTATTCTTAAAAACGACAGAGATAACAAAAGTTGTTGGTATACAAGTATTTCGGTGATGAAAACTAACGATAACGGCGAAAGAACTTGAAGGAGCAATAACCTTTTTACGTACAGTAATGTTACTTGTTAGGCATGCATCCATTTAAAGTTCAAGCATTTAAATAAGTGCATATAAATCACTGTTCAGTCTGTAAAATGTCGCATTTCCCTGTTTAGATCAATGCACAAAGTACTTTTTTTAAGTTTTAGTAAATATAAAACTTTTAAACGAATGTTTATTTTGCATACACGATAATCAATATCAATGAACTTGATAATCTGTTTTTGATAGACTGTAACATTAAAAAAAATAAGCTACTTAATGGTCAGTATTGAGAATGAGACCTTAAACCAATTTCGTTATAAAATGTATTTTAAAAAAATAAAACAAAATTGAAATAGTAAAAGTGGGTAATGTATGCATTTCAATGCCAAACCTCGACGTTGCGTAGTTCAGAGTTATTTTAAGAATATTCATTTTACGTGGATTTTTACCATTGTTATTCCGATATCCCGTGGTTGCCAGACTTGCGTTATTTAACAAAGGTGGGAGATACGACACATCCTCGTATGTCGTGGTTGCGTCCAGTTTTAGGGTACGAAACTTAAATATAATCAGAACCAAATCACACGTCACGTTGTCACATCATCTTGATTGCAAGAGGTGATGTAAGTATACCAAATTTATATTTTGAAATTAAAATAACAAAAAATATACATTTTTTTGTGTAACAGGGAAAAAAGATCGATTATTGAAACCACACTACATAAGTACCTTATCGAAAATAACTTAGGGAAATAATTAAGGTTTTATCAATTTTGGCAAACTCGTGTATAAACCAGCCAAACCTGTTACATTGACGACCATACTTACGAAATATGTAAATTCTTCATTGACGTAAAAGTGGCATTAATTCCATTCAAATATTCATCTTTCTTTATAAGGAAAAAAGCATCACTTTTAGGAAATAATTAAAATATGTAATTATAAATAAGATATTAAAATTGTATTATTTTACCGTTCATTTTATTTTATTCTATTTCTCAAAGAAGTAAGTACTACAAAAACTTATCTGCGTTGAAAATGCGAGCACGTTTTGAAATACACCTAATTCCTTTGTTCAGTAACGAATGGCAACGTGCAGTTTTTTCTTCGTTGTGATTTACTTATTTATGAATAAAATTTTTAATTAACTAAAATAAATTATTTAAATTTTAATTTTATTTTCATAGATAGAAACGTGATAATTTGTACACGTGTATATATATAAATCGTAAAAATATATTTTTTTCGCTAGTCTTAATTTTTGCGAGATTATTTATCCTGTACAAACTGCTGAAATCAGTAAAATTATAATTCTTAGTGAATAACATGATTTTATATAATTTTACAAGTTTTACGCTATATATCTAGTTTTGTACAAAAAACTTTTACATTTAAAAATACGCGACTTGCATTGTTAACTAAAAATTAAAAAAGTACGTTGTAACTTTGACACTAGACGCTAACCATAGTTTAGCACGTTGCCTTCTATTTTCCCATCCTAATGACGAAAGTCATGCGTCACTTGCTTGTTACTTGCACTTAATAATCTCACGTACAATCTGCTTGCATCAGATTGTCCGTGAGAGTCTGTTCAAGACGACATTGCTATTATATTCAAATTAGTACCACAAATAATTACTATCTAAACCGCAAGTGACTCGTGCAAATATTTTGCAGTTTCCTTATAAAAACGAGTATTCTGTACCTCTGCGGTCAATGGCTAGATAGCATTAATTAGCGACTTGATATTTAATTGAAATCCTAATTACATGCAATAAAAAAGAACGAATTACTTAAATCGAGATAATGGTTTTCGTTAGATAGTATTGTATTTAGTTTCTTTGGAATAGGTAGTATATCTACTTTTTTCGACCAATTGCTTACGACTTTTAAATTATTATTGTTTATTATTATTTATTATTATTATTTATTTGAACTTTAAGAAGAAATATATTTAAATAAAATGTTAACGTTATTTATAAGAACAAAGTTGTCGTTGAAAACTCCATCTATAAATAAGTTTTCGACAGACATAAAATTCATAATGCCCTGCGAAACTTTAAAGAATATGATATCGTTGTTTAGAAATCATAATAGATGGCAGCAGGAGCAGCATCACGTCACAGTTACAAATAACCTGAGAGAATATTAAGAAATAAATAAAATAAAGGTGTTAATAGTCCATTGTTTACCGAGAATATAATTATAGAACTTCTCTTGGCCTAAAAGTGAGGCATTTTCTTTGACCTCCGGAGGTCAAACATAGGGAGTTTTCCCTTAGTGTAAACGTCTAAATTACATTTGCCGACATAAAACGATAATTTGCGTTTTAATGAATGTTTTAGTTTATTCTACTGTTTATTTTAAAAATTAAAAAAAATCACACAATTTCCCAGACTTGGGAATTTTTTTCATGATACTGGCAATTTTTTTTTTAATAATTTCTTTCTTGGCACGCTTTTTAACGTCAAATTAGTATGGAGTGCTCCCTCTATGTATAATATCTCTTTGCTTATGGACTTTAAAATCTAAATTAAGAAAAAACTTACATTAAAAAAAATCCATTAAGTTTGTATCTGTAGATGGGTGGGGTTCACTATAAAAGTTATGTTTTAGGCAAAGATATATTATACTAACACTCGAAGCCCAAAAATTAGAGACATTTAACACTTGCAACTTATTACAAGTTATGTGATGCAGATATCTTGAATAAAGCTCAAACATATCTTTGCATAAGGGTTGTTTAAAAAATAATTGATGTGTAAGGACGTTAAGGTTTGTATAAAATTCAAGGCGTAATATTTAAATAAGTATATTGGAAGGGAATGTTATAAATTAATATTTATTTTTCTGTTTTAGTTATCCGTACGTGAATGGGTACCAAATGCCTTAATACAACATGTACTACTAAATTATCGAGATCAAAATCCTAGGCCTTTATTTCTATATGATATGCTTTGAACCTAACATTTTGCGAATAAAACGATTCAATATTTTTTGTAGTTTTACGATGTTCCTAAATATCTTACCATAGGTTTTTTCACAAAACCTTGTTGAGAACTGATACAGTGAATATTAATAATTTCAATCGTATGTAACATCCCTAGATGTATATTAGAATACATTGCAAATTACACATACATTTGGAAAAAAATGGAAATAACATTTATTTTATCCAAATCCTTTACTATATCAAACAAATTTGAAATGATACATTTTATTACGATGGTGGTTTTATATCAGTTGCTTGATAAAGTGAATTAATAGCAATATCTGAAGATACGAAAGCCATTGATTTCGCGAGTGTTGCTAATGACAACGTGTCCATTATAATTCTATTTGCCACGTGATTCAGTTTTGCACCTTGCGACTGCGCAGTGTATTTAACAGCAAGTTTAATCACGCGTTCACAAGCGAGAGATTTCGATGTTGCACTTTTAGCCTCTTTCCCGGCTTGCTGAGCTGCTGTCTTAGCTAAATTCATCATCAAGTCCTGATGATTAGACATTCCGTTTTTAGCAAACTTCACAGACATATTAACTTCTATAGATGCTGTTAACGCTCGGCGCATAGCTACCACACTAGCCGCAGTTAAATATGCCACATCTCCAGCATAAAGAATGGCTTTTTTCGCTTTAAGTTCCAGCCTTTCCAATTTCTGTTTCTCTCTCTTTTCATTAACAGTTTCATCGTCTATGTCTGGCTGATCTAATTCCATTTCAGCTACTATATCAGGATTGAGAGCATAAATGTGGTCTTTTGGATCTACCCAATCATCGATCAGTTCACCTCCATTCGATTCTTGTTTATTAAAAGTTAGGCTATCAGCAGCAGATACATAGTGTGTTCCGTTGATAGATTTTTCTAATATGATGGCTTCAGACTGGTTGTTAAATCGCGCGTTGTTTTCGATGTCCAAGGCGGTTTTATTTAAAAATCCTTTAACTGGCAAGGGATTATCATCACTCAAAGATAAAACGCGGAATGGCAATTTATCATGGCTAGATATAACGGAGTACGGTGCATTGGACATATAATTTTTTTTTGCTTTTCCCGGCGAAGTTGAATTTACTATTTCGGGTAATGGTAAGGGTTTATTTAGAAGTAAACTAAATAATGTAGATGATGATTGCGGGGAAGGAGTTGTTTTATCTTCTAGCGGGATTGCCCTCTTTTTCCTAAGCGATAAATCGACGGATTGTTTCTTAGATAAGGCTTTAGCATAAGTGATATCTTTTAGAGCAGATACAATGGACACTTCGGCTGCGATTTGGGCCAATCCATAGACTAATCTATGTAGTTCGGGTTCAGTCGATGTTCTTGTTATGCTCAAAATATGACTGGATAATGTTCGAGATATGTAATCCAAAATCCGCCTAGTTTCGATAGCTGTGATGCCTTTATTCTTGCCAGGGGCGTCGAGGGCTTCTCTGGTAATCCGAGTTATTTTATCTTGAATCTCTAATTTATTCAAGACGGCAGACACTAAATTTTTAGATATTTGATAAAGATTCTCTTCCATTTGCGGATTTTGTGTCACATTTTTTGTTGCCTTAAGGATGGAATTATCAAAGTGCTTTATTCCAATTTGAGGTGTTTTCAGTAAGTAGCGTTCGCTGACTATTTTGGAACTTAATTTATTTTTGAGGTCATGTATAGGGGATATTCCAGCTGTAATTTTGTAAATCTAAATTAAAGAGAAATATTGCATTAATATTTTTGTTAATATAAAAATAACTTATTAAAATGAAATGACTTACTTGAAAGAATATAACTAAAACAACAATACATACTCGAAGCATTGTGTTTTCAAGTTACGTACTGTGTGCTAAGTCAGTAAACCATTGCAATTAACTTCCAACTAAAAACTATGTTGTTATTGGAACTTTTTTATCAATAGATTGGTATAAAATAATTGGCTTTTAACAAGCAATAAAGTTTCTTATAAAAAGTAGTAGGAAACTCGATATCGCCAAATTACAAAACTAACAAATCGCCTTTGGTCAAAAAAACACCTCCATTTTAAGTTTTATGGTGATCAAATCGACAGTAATTACTAAACATATGTGATTCGCCATTTTATCTCTTAAAACATTAATAAATAAAAAACAGAAGCTAGTTTTCATACTTACGTAAATGATAAAATATTATTGATTAACCAGCAAAAGCATTATACATTGTTATTCGACGTTTACTATGTTCTATTCTTCTGTACACAAAAAGTGGTCGATACACATAATTACTTGCAGCTGTATTAAACATTTCCGAATTAGATTCATCAACATTTTTCTCTATTTTTGGTTCAAAAACATGATTTTTTTCTTCAATACTTCCATTGTCGTTTGAAATACTTTCTTGGGTTGTTTCGTTGTTACTTTCTAGTGTGCTGGATATTTGAATAAATACAATGCACAGAAGTAGTTTCTTCATGTTGGTGGACGGATACTGATGCAGTGAGATTGATTTAAATTCATTATGTATGAAGGACAGGTCGATTAACAGTTAATGTATAATGTCTGCTAATTTTAATTAATAAAATTAACAATCTACCGTTAAATTTTAGATTACAATGTTAATTATTTAGAGTTTAATTACTTTATTTGCTTCCTTTCATAAAGCTTCAAGTCCTTTGCTTTCAATGTATTATTCTGTTCTACTTTTTCTTTAGCTTTTTTTTTAAATAGGATACAATTTTAATACGTTTTCCTAAAACAACATTGAAGTGGTTTGTTAAAACGAATGGTCGTTAAGTAAAGTCTTTGTAATTTATTTTGTAAAATTGGGTACATATTATAGTGTGTCGTCACCCAAATCTTGTCCATAAATGTCACAACTTATACATAGCTAAAGGGCTTCAGGGTTGTGCATAATGCTGGGTCAAGGAATGAATCGATACTGCGCAACTATACCTTTTCAAATTTACGTACAAAAGCACACATTCAAATATATTCTAAAATGTTAAATGTCAAATACGGTACTGTGTTGGAAAAAGTAATGAAATGTTATGCATTAAATTATAAACCCTGAAACAATTGTGGCAATTGATTTCGAGTAATCAAATTAAACACTTCAGTTATTATTATTCTAAGTTTTTATTAACTATTATACTAAAATAACAAAATGTAACTTAAAAAAAAATAATCCATATTCCTTCTATCACTTCTACTTTCATAGGGCTTAAACAATGTCTATTGAAACATATTTAATTTAATTCTAAACAATATCCATTATACGAAGCGAAGTCAAAAATACTGGTCGGTGTGAACTTACAATAAATCAGTTGTTATCACAAGCCGTAACGTTGCCGAATTCAATCAAAGAAAAAGAAAATATTAACCGAGGTAAGCTGGTAAAACCTTGATACGGCCGTGGCCAGCCAGCTGGTAGTTATCACCGAAAGGCGACCCGTCCACATCATCGTGCGAGGGTAACAAGTCGCTCTCCTGTCCGCCTAGTTCCCGACGAGCTCGTGACACGGGAGACTTAGGTTCAAAAGCAGCCGAATCTTTTTCCACAGCACCAGACTTCGCAACATCTTTTCCGGTAGCTGAGGGTGTTTCTTTTAGTGGTATGTGCTGGATCACGTCCGCTTCCACCGGTGCGCATGCGCAAACGGCCAGCAGCGCTAGCGATGCGACGACGAAGTACATTGAATGCATTTCCGAACGATCCTATTTTGTTTTATTGCTGTATAACTGTAACTGTGACCCTCGAAGAGAATCCTTTGCCTTATAAAGGCCGTATTGAGTGCGGGAATCATTAAAACTAATCAAATCTGTGTACACAAACTGTATACTTAAACAATCTCATGTGAAGCAGGATTGACGCAGATGGATGAAATTAAATGAAAAGAGTACATACTGTTCACACAAATAATCGGATAAACACGAACCTTGCCGCCCTCTAATTGAACGCTAACAGAATGCTACCAATAAATATGATTGTGAAGACATAAAAATAACATGTCATGAGACTTAACGTCGATATTTGTGTTGTTTATGTGAACGATGTATGATGGCGTCGTTAGAAAAACTTTTTTTATTATTTTCATTTCATAAAAACAAACTTGACCCGTCTTATTTTCTGGAGATACCATTATTTGCCCGGTTTCCTTTGACACAATAGGCAAAGTATTGCTGGTCCGTAGTCAGAACTGATCGTATTCCGATGGTCATTTTATATAAACAGTATTTTAAAATCTAAGGTAAAATATGTTAACAAAAATAACATTGCTTTTGGTATAACAAACATTGTGTCTTTTCCGCGACAAAATATTATAATGACATGAACAAATCATCCAAAAATAGATACGTGAGTCTGTGTCTATGATACACAACAATTTCGTTAGAAACGAGAAGATGTTCTATCAAAGATATTCGGAAATGTAGTCAAATATACATGAATAAGTTATCACGCTCACAGAGTAAGTTCCATGAATTTATTCTTAATCAACGTGATAAACGCAGAAGCTATTGCATAAAAAAGTTCATTTTAGGAACTTTATTCCTATTTTTATGCTTTATTTGGTAATATGATTGCACTTTGCGGTCTGATCATCGTTGTTTCTATTACAACATAGACATGATCCACACAGGCCATAGATTTCTAAGTATTGTATCATATTTCAAATCAACCTTTAGTCATAATTTTCAATGTAATCCATAACAAAAGTTATTCACGGACATAATGGCATTGAAAATATTTGTTAGTGCTATTAGCGGTGTACAGCGTACACTTATGCGTCAATGCATCCGATTCTGGACACATTGGTTAGCATAATTATATTTACTTGAACGAGAGATATAAAAAGTACGAGTGCCTCGTTTAAATCATTAAAAGAATTGTTACTATACAAGACAAACGTTAACGTTCGTTTTTTAAACTTAAAAATCAAGATGGCGACACAACTTGTTTTATTAATTATGGCAGCACTGGCATTAATTAACGCCGCTCCTACAACCGAACCTACAGAAGAAACGACGACAGATGTAGCTGTACCTTTAGTGGAATATATCGAAGTTATAGAATTCCTACCAGATGTAGTCGATCTAATAACAGCAACAGAACAGAAGGAACCAGCAACAGAACAGACAGAAACAGAAACAAAAGAGAAAGAACCGGCAACAGAACAAAAGGAACCGGCTACAGAGGATACCACTCATAAAGTAGCTAAGAGATCGCTTCCTTTCAACCCTGGTAATGGACTCTTGTCAGATTTTGAAGGCGACAAAAACGAAGAGTCCGATCTTGTAGGAAGAATACGGGTATTACCTTCTTGGGTTGGTAAATAATCCTGTTGTTGATTAATTTTGTATCGCTTATTCCAAGTAATTTTGTACAATAAGATTTTGTTATATATAATGCTTTATGTTTACAATTATACCAAAGGAATGTGACGAAGGGTTATTTTTAAGATTTAAATTATCTAAAATATTATGTTACAATTTGGCTTTGTTTAAAACTTAAGATGTATTGTTAAATGTTCATGTCAATTTATAGTTACTATTTATATTAAATAAACATTTTTATAAACTGTATCAGTTTTTATATAAATCGAAGAGACATCCTAACCAAGTATTTTCCTCCCAAATATTTTCTCTTACTCTGGCTTCATTAGATCAAGTTCGCGGAAAAAACGGAGATTTTGCTTCAGCGTAAGGTCGTTTTTTGCGTGACATCGGTCTAACTAAGCAGGAGGGTTAGGAAATTATAACAATGGGAGACGCAATCGATGGACAGGATGAATTTGTAAGAGAAGTTTTTAGTTTTATCTCTTCTATGTATCAATAAAAATAACAAAGTTGTTTTAACATAAATAAAAAAAACAACAACAACACAACTCACGCCCGTAACCCAGAGGAGTAGGCAGGGACAACGGACCTCCATTTGGCACGATCTTGACACATTAATAATAAAAAAAAAACAAAGAAAATACGTTCCTTTTATTAACATTGAATTACAAGCATTTTAAATTCAATTACTGAATCTATATTCATGTTTCTTTATAAATTGCGTCATTGTTTTCTATTTCAATTATTGTGTCCACACCGTTTGTCACAAAAAGTATATTTACGGAAATAACATTTCTTGATATCTCATTTGGGTTATAATCCATGTAATCGTTCGTATCCTTTACTTCAATGCCGGTTTTAAGTAATTCTGGACTTAGGAGTAGTCCATCTGATACCCTTCCTGATGCCAAATGAAAGGAAATTAAAAGTAGCAGAAAATGTATGTATCCCATTCTGAACTATTACTGATAGAACGAAGAGGAAAATTGCACATTTATGTTTCTCAATGTTTGATTTTACTATTTAAATTAATAACTTGAGTCATTATCTATACTAATTTTTAACCGACCTCCAACAGAATGAGGTTATCAAGTCAATGAGTTTTTTCTTTGTATGTACAGTCGAACGGGGCTTACCCAAAGCACATTCGCTACGAAGCGATTCTATACCGAACGTCAAAAATGTATGGAACTGAAAATGACGTTCGATATCTCACACGTGACAATCACATGACTTATCGAATTTCACTGTCAGTTTGATACATTTTTGTCGATTCCATCGGCGATATCGCCAATCGAAAAGTACTTTGGATAGCCCCCCTGGATAAGCGATATTGATATATATCGGGCTTAGAGTTTTCTCGTTAATCCGAGTATCTCGCTTATGGAGGTAGCTCGTCGGGACCAGAGAATGATTCTCGCTTATACCTATAGAGGATTTCTCGCTTACCCAGGTTTGACTGTATTGAAATAACTCAAGAACTACTGGCCGATTACAAAAATTCTTTCACCATTAAAAAGCTATATAACCGAGTAACATAGGCTATATTTTTTTAATTCCACGCGGACGAAGTCGCGAACAGCTAGTGCTATGTGCATGTTTATATTTTACACATAGTAACTTTAAAACAAGCTTTAATTCATGTGACTTGTTGCCGTAAGGTGGGAGTAACGGACCCGTTGGTCAATAGAAAAGTAGATCATTTTAAATAGAAATAATTAAAAATATACGGAACGATAATTGAGTGAATTAAATAAATATAAATACCTCTAATTCCTTGTTATCTATGATGTAAATTTTGGGGGGTATCGATTCAATCGGCGCTGAAGTTTGACTCCTTTGATATCAAATTAAGACGTGGATAGGTCTGTTAAAAAAATAAATCTCTTTTAAAGAAAAATATGTTAAAAAAATACTTGGTTTTATTTAAGTTTTAAAAGTTGAAATAAAATATCGTATCATATAAAATTCATTTAATCATTTAATAGCCTTTTATTACGGTTTATAATTTTACTAGTTACATAATAAATGACATTTTCATTTATTATCAAGAAATAACAAAATCCTAATATTAGGAATGTTCTAGGACAAGGTAAAATCTAATTTCTAAGTAAATATCACAAATTCATTTACCTACGTAGTCATACAGTCTTACATTTTATTTACTACGAGAATAAACGAAATTGGCAAGAATTATGCGAAAAAAAAAATAATATACATAAAAAAATACAAATATAGTTGAGAACCGTTCTTCATTATGATTGATCAATAATTTTATAAAACAAGGTTTTTTAAATCGTAACAATTTTCTCTTTCACAGTAAAGTGGCTTTAATATCAATAAAGATAAACAAATACAAAAGATTAAATAAAAAAATTATCCATGTCAATAATATGAAAAATATAAATTAAAAGGATTTTTTTACAATTCACGAATTGAGCAATTACATAATATTGATATGAACCAATTTATTCACATTTGTTCATTAATTTATTTAAAAATTTTCATTTATCTATTCACTAACATATTTAACTTACAAATAAATAAATTGACCCTTTGTAACCCTACTAACAAAGATATATTATACTATAGATGGAACACTCGAAGCCTAAAAATGAGGCATTTTATTTTACTCCCGGAGGTCTCACGTAGTGAGATTTCCCTAGTGTTGATCTCTAAAATACATTTGCCGACATAAAAAGTCGACCGAATATAACCTCTTTTCTCAAGTTTAAATTTTATTTCATAGTATATACTAAAGTTTAATATTATAATTCATTTAGACTTTTTAAAACGCTAATTAAAAATGTACAACAACCATAAAACAAAAATAGTCTTTGTTAAAAATTGTTTGGATTTAAATTATTTTAAATAAAATAATAATAATGAAAAACGATAATTAACATTTTAATGAATGTTTTAGTTTAATCTATTGTTTATTTCAAAAATTAAAAAAAAAACACACATTTTCCCAACTTGGGAAACTTTTTCATGACAGTGGCAAGATTTTTCTTTTTTAATAATTTCTTTCTTGGCACGCATTTTAACGTCAAATTACTATGGAGCGCTCCCTCTATGTATAATATCTCTTTGCCTAGTAACCTACAAATACTTAAAATTAGAAGTTTATAACAGTTGTCTCTGTCTACTTCAAAGCAAACAGAATGTCATTAAAACTAGGAAGTAGTCAAGGCATAATTTTTTACTATTTTAACTGCGAACTTTTATCAAATATCTATAAAATTCAATACACATTAAATTCCAGAACTTTCCGCAATTAGCACAATCTAAAACAAGTAGGATAGTCCGAATCTATAGTGCGTCCAGCCTAAATATTTTAAGCCTAACCTTCAAATTCCTTAATTTATATCAATTTATATTAAAAAAACTTTCATAATATAAAAAGAGAGCAAAAGCAGGTACAAATATTCCACCATTACCGTCATTTTTTTTTTTTGAGATTTTATGGCCTGGTAACAAAGACCTTTAAGCCAGATTACCGTCATAAAAACTGTCATAGACCTTCACCAATGTTTTTACACCCAAAAACCGATATTTCACTAATTGACCAATAGGAAGCCAATATCATCTGAACAACGGCAAGTAAACAACCATTGCTAGAATAATAAGCCAGTGTTATTTGCGTCCGCCATTTTGTGCCGCCATCTTGTTTTTGCGGGAAACTTCGTTTGTATCGGAGAAATTGTCTCTGGTCTCCGTGTACCAGCCGCATAATCTCTTAACAGCTTCCTCCCAACGGGAGAAAGTGTATTCATAATTCTTTTGAAC
>QDHC01000733.1:1164936-1187085 GCA_013186455.1 Papilio dardanus tibullus | reverse complement strand
TGGACTGCGCAGTGTGCGGTGCGCAGTGTGGGGTGCGTAGTGTGGGCTGCGCAGTGTGGGGTGCGCAGTGTGGGGTGCGTAGTGTGGGCTGCGCAGTGTGCGGTGTGGGGTGCGCTACTACGGCGCGGCTCGTCACATTCCCAGCGCGCCGGCGCCGCGGGCGAGGCGCCACACTCTAAGTGTTCAATGTGGTTTAAACAAACGTTTTACTCATGATTTTTAAATACGTGAAATAGTTACGTTCTATAGTTTAGATTTTTTTATCGATAACGATCAATCGATCCTTCGAAGATTTATGTACAGCGTTAAGTGATAATTTTTTTTAATTAAGATTTGTGAATATGTACTCGAATATCACTGAAAGGTAACGATTTTGAATCGTACTGTTATTTCTGTACGCGAGTTTATTGCCCGTCTCTATTGTAAATACAAACTCGAAAGTGTTCACTTTATAAAATTGCATTTAAATCGCTAATGTTGCATGCTAGTGTAATGGCGCTGCGCCGGTCGCTCGGCGAGCCCTTCCTTCTAATATAAATATTTTCTATTTCAAATTTTTCAATACCATCTCACGGAAAGGATTCAATGAAACATTCTCGCTGAAATTACTTTTATAATATTATCTATATTGGATTTTTTATAATTATTTTGTCTTTTTAACCATGAAAAATATTTATGAACCAAACAAGTTCAATTTCAAATGTTGATATAACACCTCTTTGAATATTGCTTTATACAGATTACATGCCTGTTTTTCTAATGTCATATAATTTTCTATTATCAATAGCTATTCGGCGATAAAAATCTCATGTTTCCTATCTGTAACATCGGCTATTTTTCTACGCGATAGTACCTCAGTCCATTTCAGCGATAGCTCAAGTGAGATGAACTACCAGTTACCACTAAATCTTGGAGCACACTTTATCAAGCATGTTTACATTCAGCCCATATTCCTTTTATAAATTTTAATATTATCTTTGTAAATACGAACGGTTGGTGATTGTTATTAAATAATACTTTATAAGCTTTTGTCGCAAAACATATCTTTGTGAGTGTGTACGAAATCCGAATGAGAGACCAGTTTCTTGTTGTGGTCATTGTTTTCTATGCATACATAATTGACAATATGTTGTTTTTTATTATTTCAAAGTATAGAGTATAAATGCATTTTGACAGTAGTAGAACTACAAATTTAATGATGCTACTATTTAGTTGTTAAGTTGGTACAGTTTGAGACAAACCCGTGCTCGCCGTGTCCTAATGGTTCGTGATTATTGCTCCCCTTCGTGGTACAGTCAGCGTCACATGGATCGTAACAATTGTAATAAAAAATACAAGTTCATTTACCTTTTTGTATATAAATATTCTTTTTCAGACAGTATTTTATCTGTCAAATCCATTTTACCAAATAAAGAACTTATAAAAGCTTAGACTAAATTGATTACAATTAAAATTATGTCATGACAATATGACCAAGATATACTTTTGACGCTGATTGTACTTTCTACTTGTGCACAATAACATGGAATCTAAATCGGGTGACGTCAAAGCTGATTGTACATGTACTGTACAAAAATACGTCATAAGTCTAATGTAGATGTTTCCCGTTGGATCGATTGAATTTTTAATTAATTCAATCAGACCAACGGGACAAAATCCAAATGCTGATTGGTTTGTATATTATTTCTACCGAGAAACATCCTGTAAGTTTGGCGAGCTTGTCTAAACTTTGTGCCTTGCTTCTACATGGAAACAGGTTGAGATTCCTCTTGTTATTGTGCACAATTTATAATGCATTCTCTTGTACATTTCCCTTGTATATTAATATCTTTGTTTTAAGAAACATTGCGAGTACGTTTATGTATGTGTGTTTTATGTTTTGTTAATGCTCATATTATTGTTTTAAGAGTCTAGTCATTCAATTGAAGCAGGCACTTCTCTTACTGACTCCCGCCCCCGACAAATCCTGCATATATATTGCATTTTGTACAAACAAACAATACAAATTATTTTGTCTCTTGTTATATCTATGATATATTAAATAGATTTCTATATTTTGTTGTATGAATTGTTTTACGCAATGAAACTTTAAAAATGACGTTGAAAGATTTTTATGATATGACATTTAAATAATTAATATTGTTTCATAGAAAATTCGATAGTTTATTATGTATACTAATAATTGTGATAAAATAAATATGCACAACATTATTCATAGTGACGCCTAATCAGATGTTATATTTTTTCTTATTATTTTTTTGTTTCTAGATACACATACAACATAGAATGGTGCGTGTGACCATCTATTATAAACATATTATGATCCACAGCCAGAGGTAGGGTTGAGATAAAAAAAAAACAATTTTTTGACATAAATTTATAACTAATTGTCTACAACTCTGACTGTCTACCATATGTTCATATATATTTAAGCAAGTTTCTGACAAAAGTATTTGTATGATATGAAATTTTATTAATTTTATGTATTGAAATAGTAACGCAATGCAATGACTAGTTCATGTTTCGTCAGTACAAATGAATGTATAATTGTTTACTGCCGTTAAAATTGGCGCCAAAATTTAGATTTTTATATTTAGAAATATGATTGTTATTTTCGGCTCGGCAATTGATATAGATGAATTCAAGTTATTTGTAGACATTGATCCCTATAAATGGATAGGCTATCTAGGCCAGTTTTTGCTTGGTTCAGACTTAAACGTGTCCATTGATGTTATCGACAGGTAATTCTAATCTATTATTAGTTTGTAACGAATTAATTTCAAATGGGCATAGGCCTGTCCATTTATTGAGATCAGTGTGTGTAGGCTTTTTAATATGGACTTGTTTTACTATGAAAATGTGAGTTTCACTGCCATAATACCAGTACAAAAATATATTGTCCCTGTTTTTGTCAAAGAATACGAGAGAAATAACATGTTTCTTGATAGTGGAAACCCACAGTTGCAACCCTTACATAAATTGTTGCAAGTATTTGAATAAACTAGTATTTTATATTCGATTTAGAACATATCATTTTTTCTTGTAACTTTTCAAATAAATTCTACTGGCTGCAGACAAAGTTCCTTAGACAGTTTGTATATTTTTAATTGATACTATTTCAAACATTAAACCAAGCCTACAAAAATAAAAATCTTATTACGATTGCCCGATGCCATATTGATTTGTAATATTTTTTTGTATAAATTCGATTTTTTTACCTTTTGCATTTGAAATGTAAGGTTTAAGTTAGTTAAAACTATGGTGGCAATGGCAACATACAGGTACGGAAAGGTCCAAGAGCAGACTCATAGCGAAGGATTTAAAAATAAACTTTATTTCCACAGATATTAAAAAGTTACAGAGTAATTAAAAAAATATTGAGCAATTTAGAAGCAAAAATTTTTGTGTGCTTGTAAATATGGTTGGTTACCCCCACTAGTGTAGGTTATAGGTATTGATTTCAAAATATAGTGATCCGCCTACTTTAGTCTGTACAGTAATTTACTACTTGCTGTTGATGCTCAGATTAGTTGAATAAATGATCACAAGATGATGTAAATATATAATTTACTTAGGGGGGATTAACCCCCTTCTATTCCCTGGCTACGGGTCAGCTCTCGAACCTCGAAGGCGCTGTATCAGACGGTGCGAAGTATTTTCTACTAATTCTGTTATCTTTATATTTGTATGACATTAAATGTAAGTAAGCCATAAAATGTTTCCTTCTCAAATATGCACAAACTTATTGAGGATTCGCTCTATAACGTTTCAACGGTTTGTTTATTTAAACCAAATTAATGTACATAATAAGTGTGATAGAGATGAAACGGTCTCATTTTAAAATAAAATTGTTGTAAGTAATAAGGACATTTTTATTTTAGACATTCTTACAGATATCCTTATTTTATTAAGAAAAAAATGGTAGAGTAAACATTACTCTAAGGAATAAATGTAAAATAAGAGCCACAAAATCTACACCAACCCTAAAGATTTACCACTCGTCTGGTCAACATTTGGTCGAATAGGTGCTTCTAGTATAATTTACATTTCGACTCACTACCACGATTGATCTTACTAATGTTATGAAAGCGAAAGATACGATGGATGGTTGGATGGATGTTTGATGGTATCTCTAAAACGACTTAACGGATGTAGATGTAGAACATAACCTGGAAGAACAGGCTATTTACTATGTTTTTTTTGTTTCGCGAGCAACAGCTACTACTTGTTAACTTGTTATAAAACGTTTTTATAAACAAAATACTGGTAGATAAAAAAATAAAATTTTACAAAAGAACAAAATTTAAATTTGCGTCAGGCTGTCAATTTTGTAATGTGTCTTGTCACAAAACTTTTAGAATGCGTACTTTCTTTATATTTTCATTGATTTTCTATTTATTGAAGGTGTCGTCTGCTAAACCATTGTCTTTAATTGCAGAACAAACCAGGTATGTTATAAAATATATATTAACATGTGACTTGATTCTCGACTCATACCTTGTTAGACCTCATAGGCAGGCCAGGCAACCTTCATAAGAATTAATCTCTTTAACTAAAAGAGTTGTAGATATTCTATAGACAGGACTATGTAAATGACTTGACTATTATATAGATTCATGGATATTGTTTTATAATGTTTGAAGGGAGACAGGGGAAGCAGAGTACGAGGGCAATGAAGAAACCGCGGCCGAGGACTATCAACAAGATTCTGACCAAGACTCCTCAGTTGACACTCAAGTAAACTGACCTCTCTTTATTATATTATTTAAAGCAAGGGAATGACAATATTGTCAAATTTAAAGTTTTGGTTCATTACAGGAGGGAGTCAACAACAATGGACGACGAGAAGCAGTACAAGATAATTCACGTCTACCAGATCTAAGCAATAATCCATACAAGCAACACAGCAACAACTTGCAACGGGGACATCTTAACAATTTTGACAACGTAATTATTGCTTTTAAAATATTGGTACACTTTATATTCGTGATCGTATCAAAATGTTTTTATAAAGTTTCCAGAAATATCCGGAATGAGCAGGGATGCTCGGAATGACAAAACTTCGAGTACAAATGTAGATCCTAATAGCAAGCCTGGTGGAAGATATCGGCAGCCCGAAACGTACGCTGAAAACAGTGAACAAGAGGCCAGGCAACATTTTACTGACAACGCCTTCAAAATGAATCACGCACAAAGTTTAGGTTTTGATAATAATATTAATAAAAGAGCGATGCTTCCCCCAGGAGCGAGTGATGAAGGTGACCTGCTTTTCGAAAATAACAGGGACCAACTGAACAAACTAGACAAAAGCGGATACGCAAGAGAAGGCGAATCGGGCTTGCAACCACGTTATTTCAAACACCAACCTTATAATATGCCTGGGGAGAATAAGGAAGCGCCAGATTTTAAAAGATACGATAAATGGCGCTTGAATCGCAATAGACGTCAAACACCAAAGACTAACTTGAAAATTAACGAAGAAACAAATGAATCGACCCCTTCTGCGGATAGCAAAGAAATAGACTTGGTTAATGAAGACGAGGAGTCTGCTATAAAACGTCACGTCAAAAAATTGTCCGGACCCGAACTCGAGGAGCTTTTCAACACCCTCTCTGATGATAAAAGAAATTTACTGAAAAAAATTATAGATAACGATTCTGACAACGATGATACGGTAAGTAAGCGGGAAATAACGAAAAAAGCAGGAGCAGTCGAACAAAACAGTTACATAGAGAACGGACAGTTAGATTCCAGCAAAATTCAAGAAGTGAGTTCAAATGTTGAAGAAAGCAATACAGAGACCTCCTTATCCCACGAGACTACTGAAACCAGCAAGAAATCTGTAAGCGCAACTGAGTTGGGTGAAATAATGCCTTCAAAGGGTTCTGGTGGATGTGATAAATCGGAAAATAAACTAGACCTAGCTAATCCGAGTGAAGATCTTAAAGAAGTAAAATCAGATGGTAATTTAGATTTAGAGTCTAAAAAAAGTGACACTGATGTCGACCTGGAATCTAATTCCCAAATAATGTCCAAAAATGAAAATAAACGTGAAGCCAACTTAAGCGAAATGACTAATATGGAAAAATCATTAGACAATACACAAATGGTAGATAGAGATTATAGTCTCAAAGATTTCCAAGGTTCTATGAATAATCAAGATATGTTTTTGCAAGACGATGAATTGACAGATTTGATTAACGAAGAGACTGAACGACAAACTTCGCACAAAAACGGTTTAAAAAGAGAAGCATCTCCAGATGAATCCGTTGATTTGTCAGAATCAATTAAATCCTTAGAAGAGTCATTCCCGAATCCTAAATCGTATGATGAATCGAATCCTTTTTACGGGTCGGATATGGCGCCTTTGGTAAGAGTCAAAAGAAAAGATACAGATTCTACAATAATGAAAAGGTCGTCTAGTGTAATAGCAGATTCCAACGTACCATATTTTCCTAATAAGGGCGAGAATGACGACGAGGACAATGACGAAGGAAGTGAATTCGACGAAGATGGCTTTTATGATAGAACATCTAATTTTGCAAGGAATAACGAGAATAATAAACCTTTTGACATTCCCTGTGCTAAAGAAGATGATAGAACATTCAATCAAAAATCTGGGCACAGTTATGGTACCGATAACTTAGAGAGTGACACTTCGAATCTGGGCTCGGATACGGACAACGTGATGACGGGCGCGGAGGGCATCAACGACAACCTGATGTACAGCGCGCTGCGGGACCGCCGCACTTCCGAGGAGAACGACAACAACAAGGTATTGGACGACAAAGTTATTAAAGATATTTCACCAGAACGTCGCTTGCGGTCGACACCCTTGATGGACAATCAAGCAAAGACAGTGTCCGAGACAAATATTAATGTACCGGTACCGGGCTACCAAGAAAATGACGCTTTTGGACCTTTGCCGCGAAGCTACGAAGGGGATTTGGGTAGGTATAAAAGAATTAGGCGCGTAAAGCAAATGCCCATGTTTCAAGAAAATCTTACCCAGAGTGAATAACTCTTTAGTGCTTAAATATACATAATATGATAATTTTTAAGAATTTCGAAATTGTTTCTTAAATAATGAATAACAGCATTAGTTTATACTTACATTTACTTTGTTTTATATGTTTATAAGTTTCAAGTATTTCGTTTAACTTGCCTCAATTATATATATTAATTAAACTATTATTTGTTTATTTTCTTCAATATGATTAGTTCATCCTGTCTCATGACTCTGAATTGCATCGCGTGCCAGGTTCAGCAAGATATAAATAAAAACAACTTAATATTTTTATAAAATTTTATTACATGGCAAAGATAAATAGGATATAACAGTGTTACATTAACATTATATTTCGCTCTAAGCTCCTATAACGTAGAAGATATCAAAATAAAATTGAATAGACTAGCAAGGTTAGATTGCATTTTGTTAATGAAAATAATTGCCTTAGTGTTAAATAAGTTATAAAATATAGAAGCGAAACCGAATAAGGAATGCAGTAGTAATGTTTTATCTGGTAAATACATAAATATCCAGTTAATGAGTTACTTTTGAGGCATAAAACTTATGTTCGCGCGAGTCCCGCGTGTGTTTGAAGGGCGTGGAGGGCGACTGCAGCGTGGTGGCCGGGCAGGTGCCGTGCACGTGCGCCGTGTACTCGCGCCTGTAGCCGCTGCTGCCGTCCCCGAGCACGAACTGAGACGAGTTGCCGTGCCGCGCCACTCGCTCCACACGCTCGACGCGTTCGCTTCTCTCTGCTCTCTGAGTTTGCTCTGTTCGAGAGAAGTTACCGTAGCGCGACTCAGATTGTCCGTAGAATTCACCCCCGACACGAAGATTGTCTCTGACGGCGACTCGCGGTTGACGCTCCACGACCGTTGTCGATTGACCGTCCCGCCTTTGAGTACGACGTGTGTCAGTATTATCAGTGTGCTGTGAAATAACAAATGTGCTGTCACGTGCGGAGCGATGCATCGAACTGATACTTTTTCTGTCGCTGCTGTGAGTAGAGTTGCTGATGTATTCCCCGCGTTCATTGAGGTTCCCAATGCTCTTACGCTGGGAAGCTGCGGTCGAGCTGATGGAGTGTTGGGCTTCGTTAGTCGACGACATGCCTTTGCGGTGCAAGACTGCATTGGCGCTCGTTGAATCCGAGACTAAGTCGGAGGTTCTTTTGTGGTATCCGCTACGTGCTGTGTTGTCAATCGGCGCCTGGTTAACGTCACCACCGCCGTGCATGGCCCTTTGGAATTCGATACTCGTTTTTGTTACGTTATCACTTAAATGATTCCGGCTCGACGTGCTTACTTGCTGCGATGACTTTAAATGACTCGCTTGATTTACTTGACTTGAAGTTATGACGTTAGTTGTAGATCCCACGACTCGTTGTTGACTCGATTGCTGATTGATATGGTGTTGAGAATTCACATGATGTTGATTAGTAGCAACTTGACCAGATGTCAAAGTTTGTTGTGCGTGGTGAGCGTTCTCTCCGTCAACGTGGCGATACACGGTGCTGCCGGAGGACACCTGTTGATGCTGGTTCGATTGCGTCTGGCTCTGATTGATTCTGCTCCCATGTATAACGTGTGTCGTATTTAAATTGTCATGATTACGACTTTCGGACGAAGCGCGGCTTTGGTTAGAAGAATGCTCCTGTGAAGAAATAATTCTTTGTGCGCTATCACCACGTTGTTGACGATGAGTTATCTGACTGTCGGAAGCTGAATGCTCGGTGGAGTGTTTAGTGTAGCGTTCTTCTTGACTCCCTTTCGTCATCTGTGTCTTGCTAGAAACTACTCGCCTAGTTTGATCATCTGTATCATAACATTGGCGTTGATGTGAATGGGTTGAACTGTCCACCCGGTCCGATGTGATGATGCTTTGATTAGTATCACCGGGTAGAGATTTAATTGGAGACGAATTGCGGTCATCCTTAATTATTCTCTTTGTGTTATTATTGTCAGAATCCGCTCCTGCTATTATGTTAGTTTCCACATTTCGTGTAACGGTTACCCATTTTCCTGCTATTAATTTCTTTTCTTTGATTTGTTTAATTACCTTTGTAGTAGAAGATACATTTTTAATGTTTCGTGAATCTGTTTTACTATTTTCAATTCGTTCTAAATTATTTCGGGCCACAGATTCATTCTTTGTATTATGAATCGTTTTATGGGATGCCACTCGATCTAAATTATTTTGTGAGTCGGCACGATCTGTCACATCGTGACTCCGGATTGTCGTATGCTTAGTTTGGCCTGTATGAGTGTGCTTTGTAGTAGAATGTTCAGTATGAGTAACATTTTGTACATTCTGAGAAATAGACTGTTTGACATGCTTCTCTATTTCGTTTTTCCTTACACTTTCATTGTATGCCGAATTATCAGTTCTTGTGACTGATGTTGAATCTGTAACTTGTTGCGAAGATTGCTTTGAAACATCATAAACCGTGTGTTTTTGATTATTTTCAGTTGGATGTTTTCGTTGAATTTCTGTACTTCCCGGTGTTCTCGGATATTTATCATCATCAGCTATCGTTTTTAAATTATCCTTTGGTTTTATTGGTGTGGACCTGTCTACAGGCTCCCATTTAGGTCTTGACGGACGATCAAAATCACCTTCTGATTTTAAGTTATCCTTGGGGCGTACTTGCGAAGGAGTTTCTCCAGGCTGCCATTGTGTTTTAGGTCGTTCCTGGAATTGGCCTTCTGGATGAAGATTATCTTTGGGTCGGACCTGTTCCGGTCGGTCACCTGGCTGCCATTGTGTTTTAGGACGTTCATGGAATTGGCCTTCTGGATGAAGATTATCTTTAGGTCGGACCTGTTCTGGTCGGTCACCTGGCTGCCATTGTGTTTTAGGTCGTTCCTGGAATTGGCCTTCTGGATGAAGATTATCTTTGGGCCGGACCTGTTCCGGTCTGTGACCTGGTTGCAAGTGAGATTTCGGTTTATCTGGGTACTTACCCTCAGGATGGAGGCTACCTTGAGGGCTATGCTGAGAAGGCGATTCTCTGTCGTGAACTTCAGTTCTAGGCCTGTCTGGATATTCTTTATTCGGGTGACGGTTATCTTTTTTATGATCAGGTGAATCTGGTCTTACAAATCCTTCTCTTGGATATCTTCCCTCGGGTTTTCTTTCATCATTTCCAACCTGCTTAGTATGAGTTTTATCTTCAATGGTTCTTGTGGTACGATATGTACTATCATTTTTCAAATCTTCTACTGTACTTTCAATGTGCTTAATGTGTCTGTAAGTACCATCATGTGGTTTGTCGATGTCATCATACTGTTCTTTAGGCTTGTCGGAATAATATACAATAGCCTTCTTATCAGTTTTCCGTATATCTTTTTCATCTCGTCTCGCGTAGTCTTCGAATACTCCTTCAATTTTAAGATTATCTTCTCTACGAGTTAATTTTACTCTTTGACCTTTTACTAGTCTGTAAGTATCTGAAGATCTAATGTTTTCCATTTTGCCTTCCATCTTAAGATTGTCTTCATGTCTGACAATGGCAGTTTTTTCTCCTGTGACTACCTTATAATCATTTCTTTGTTTCATATCGATAAATTCTCCTTCAATTTTCAAATTGTCTTCTCTTCTTATAATGTCGACGCGTTCAACATCCTGCCTCACATCCCTATCAATAGTAATATTGTCAAAGTGCCTAATCGGTTTACGCTTTTCTGCAGGCTGTGATGGAATTGCTTCAGGCGTATAAAACTTACCAGCCGGTTTTAGATTATCTTGTGGTTTAACCACAGGTGCTCTGTCACCTTTAGTGGCACGATAATCATCACGAGTATAGAGGTCAATAAATTCTCCTTCAGTTTTTAAATTATCTTCGTGTTTTTGTATCACAACTTTTTCTGTCCTTTCTATGCGTTTGTAATCATCCCGTGAACGATGAATATCAATTTTACCCTCCATTTTCAAATGATCCTCATGTTTTACTACGTCGACTCTATCTCCTCGTGTCACCGAATAATCAGTTCTACGAATTACTTCCATGTCGCCTTCTGGTTTTAGATTGTCTTTAGGTTTCGTCGGAGTTTGTCTTTCCGCTGGTTTCCATTCATCTACTTTAGGCTGTTCGAATTGCCCTTCTGGTTTTAAGTTATCTTTGGGTTTCTTTTGAACTGGTCGTTCAGCAGGTTGCCAATGATCTTTTTCAGGGGTAGTAAAATCACCTTCTGGTTTTAAGTTATCCTTTGGTTTTTTGGCGGTTTGTCTTTCAGCAGGTTTCCATTTATCTTGTTTAGGTTGTTCAAAGTCACCTTCAGGCTTAAGGTTATCTTTAGGTTTCTTTTGAGTAGGACGCTCTGCAGGACGCCATTGATCTTGCTTCGGTTGTTCAAACTCACCTTCTGGCTTAAGGTTGTCTTTGGGTTTCTTTTGTGTAGGTCGGTCTGCTGGTCGCCATTCGTCTTGTTTAGGTTTTTCGAAGTCTCCTTCAGGTTTGAGGTTATCTTTAGGCTTTTTAGGTGTTTGCCTTTCAGCTGGACGCCATTCTTCATGTTTAGGCTGTTCAAATTCTCCTTCTGGTTTGAGGTTATCTTTTGGCTTCTTTTGAATTGGACGCTCTGCAGGTTCCCAATGATCCTTGTCAGGGGTAGTAAACTTCCCTTCAGGTCGTAAGTTATCTTGTGGTTTAGTAGGCTTTTGTCTATCTGCAGGACGCCATTCCTCTTGTTTAGGTTGTTCAAAATTGCCTTCGGGTTTCAAATTATCCTTAGGTCTCTTTTGCGTCGGGCGTTCAGCAGGTCTCCATTGATCCTTTTCAGGAGTTGTAAATTCGCCTTCGGGTTTCAAATTATCTTGAGGCTTTTTCGGCGATTGTCTATCGGCAGGTCTCCATTCGTCTTGTTTGGGCTGTTCAAAATCACCTTCGGGTTTCAAATTATCCTTAGGTCTCTTTTGCGACGGGCGTTCAGCTGGTCTCCACTGATCTTTTTCAGGAGTTGTGAATTCACCTTCAGGTCGCAAGTTGTCTTCTGGTTTTATAGCAGTTGGTCTGTCAGCCGGACGCCACTTATCATGTTTAGGTTGCTCAAATTCGCCTTCTGGTTTTAAATTATCTTTAGGGCGCTTCTGCGTTGGTCGTTCAGCTGGTCTCCATTGGTCCTTTTCAGGAGTTGTGAATTCACCTTCGGGTCTTAAATTGTCTTGAGGCTTTTTCGGTGTTTGTCTATCTGCAGGACGCCATTCGTCTTGTTTGGGCTGTTCAAAATCACCTTCTGGTTTCAAATTATCCTTAGGCCTCCTTTGTGTTGGTCGTTCAGCAGGTCTCCATTGGTCCTTTTCAGGAGTTGTGAAATCTCCTTCGGGCCGTAAATTATCTTGAGGCTTTTTCGGCGTTTGTCTGTCAGCAGGTCGCCATTCGTCTTGTTTGGGCTGTTCAAAATCACCTTCTGGTTTCAAATTATCCTTAGGTCTCTTTTGTATTGGCCGTTCAGCTGGTCGCCATTGATCTTTTTCAGGAGTCGTAAATTCACCTTCAGGTCGCAAGTTATCTTCTGGTTTTTTAGCAGTTGGTCTATCAGCTGGACGCCACTCATCGTGTTTAGGTTGCTCGAATTCGCCTTCTGGTTTCAAATTATCTTTAGGTTTCTTTTGTGTTGGACGCTCAGCAGGTCTCCACTGGTCCTTTTCTGGTGTTGTAAATTCTCCTTCAGGTCTTAAATTATCCAGAGGCTTTTTGGGTGTTTGTCTATCAGCCGGACGCCATTCTTCTTGCTTAGGTTGTTCAAATTCCCCTTCTGGTTTCAAATTATCCTTAGGTCTCTTTTGTGTTGGTCGCTCAGCTGGTCTCCATTGATCTTTTTCTGGAGTTGTAAATTCTCCTTCTGGCCTTAAATTATCTTGCGGCTTTTTCGGCGTCTGCCGTTCTGCGGGACGCCATTCGTCCTGTTTTGGTTGTTCAAAATCACCCTCAGGTTTCAAGTTATCTCTAGGTTTCTTTTGTGTCACTCGCTCTGCTGGTCTCCATTTATCTTTATCTGGAGTGGTAAATTCACCTTCAGGTCGTAAATTATCTTCAGGTTTCTTCGCAATTGGTCTATCAGCAGGCCGCCATTCATCATGTTTGGGTTGCTCAAAATCACCTTCGGGTTTTAAATTATCTTGAGGTCGCTTCTGCGTTGGTCGTTCAGCTGGTCTCCATTGGTCCTTTTCAGGTGTTGTAAATTCGCCTTCTGGTCTTAAATTGTCCTGAGGCTTTTTTGGTGTTTGTCTATCAGCCGGACGCCATTCGTCTTGTTTAGGTTGCTCAAAATCACCTTCGGGTTTCAAATTATCCTTAGGCCTTCTTTGTGTTGGCCGTTCAGCAGGCCTCCATTGGTCCTTTTCAGGTGTTGTAAATTCGCCTTCGGGTCTTAAATTGTCTTGAGGCTTTTTCGGTGTTTGCCTATCAGCTGGACGCCATTCGTCTTGTTTGGGTTGTTCAAAGTCACCTTCGGGTTTTAAATTATCCTTAGGTCGTTTTTGCGTCGGACGCTCAGCAGGTCGCCACTGATCTTTTTCAGGAGTTGTGAATTCACCTTCAGGTCGCAAGTTGTCTTCTGGTTTTTTAGCAGTTGGTCTGTCAGCTGGACGCCACTCATCATGTTTGGGTTGTTCAAATTCTCCTTCTGGTTTTAAATTATCTTGTGGTTTCTTTTGTGTTGGACGTTCAGCAGGTCTCCAATGATCTTTTTCCGGCGTCGTAAATTCTCCTTCAGGTCGTAAGTTATCTTTAGGTTTTTTAGCAGTTTGTCTTTCTGCAGGACGCCATTCGTCATGCTTTGGTTGTTCGAAGTCTCCTTCTGGTTTCAAATTATCTTTAGGTTTCTTTTGGGTTGGACGTTCAGCTGGCCTCCATTGGTCTTTTTCTGGGGTCGTAAATTCACCTTCAGGTCGCAAGTTGTCTTCTGGTTTTTTAGCAGTTGGTCTGTCAGCTGGGCGCCACTCCTCATGCTTAGGTTGCTCGAATTGGCCCTCAGGTTTTAGATTGTCTTGAGGTTTCTTTTGAATTGGTCGTTCGGCGGGTTTCCATTCATCCTTTTTAGGGGTGGTAAATTCACCTTCTGGCTTCAGGTTATCTTGTGGCTTTTTGGGTTTTTGCCTTTCTGCGGGGCGCCATTCTTCAATTTGTGGTGTGTCAAAATCGCCCTCAGGTTTTAAGTTATCGCTAGGTTTAATTTTCTTTTGTCTTACATCAATTGTCTCATATGTTTTATACTCTTCCTGTGATGTCGTTACTGTTTCTATATTTTCTGTAGAATAAAACTTTTCAAAATCTTCCTTTGTCCATGTACGACGACGATGAGGACGTTCCACAATAGTATTCTTTTCTGTGTAATCATTTTGATTTGAAGTTATAAATTCTATTTCACCTTCTCTTATTAAATTATCTGTTTTTCGAGTAACCAAAGTAGTTCTCTCAACAGTATCTGTGTAATCAATAAATTCAGATCTTGATGTAGTGTCGGTTATCATGTCTCCTTCTATTTTAGTCCAAGTGTTTCGCCGCACCGGTTTCGGTCTTTCGACAGGTTTCACAGTGTACTCTGTTCTCGATGTGGTGGTATCTATAAAAAAATGAAATTTATTATTACCTTACACTTTTTTGTAAAGAATATAAAATTAAGACCATGGACGATACTTATTAATATGTAACTTGGAATGGTAACTTCTTTTTTGTTAAATTAAAATGAATCTCGCTTACCTGTGAATTCACCTTCCACTATGATGTTGTCCGTACGTCTTATAATTTCAGCCCTTTCTCCAGTAACTACTTTATAATCTTCATCTATCGTTCTCCTAGTAGTAAATTCGCCTTCGGGACGTAAATTATCTTTCGGTTTTTTAACAATTGATTTTTCAGCTGGTACAAAATCTTCTGGTTGACGTTTTGCGAATTCTCCTTCAGGTTTAAGATTATCCGTAGGTTTCTTTTGTACTGGTCTCTCAGCGGGCTTCCATTCATCTTTCTTCGGTGTTGTAAATTCACCTTCTGGCTTCAAATTATCTTCAGGTCGCCGCACTGGTTCTCTATCACCTGGTTGCCACTTCTCAGGTTTACGTTTTTCAAAATCTCCCTCTGGTCTAAGATTATCCTCCGGTTTTATTGGCTTTTGCCTTTCTGCTGGTCTCCAAGGTTCTTTCTCAGGTGTTTCGAAATCTCCTTCTGGCTTAAGATTATCATGAGGGCGTCGCACCGGTGCCCTATCTCCCGGCTGCCATTCCTCTGGTTTTCTCTTTTCAAACTCTCCTTCAGGTTTAAGATTGTCCTTTGGACGCCGTACTGGTTCTCTGTCACCTGGATACCATTCTTCGGGTTTCCTTTTTTCAAAATCTCCTTCTGGTTTCAAATTATCTTCTGGTTTTCTAGGTTTTTGCCTTTCTGCTGGCCTCCAAGGTTCTTTCTCAGGTGTTTCGAAATCTCCCTCTGGTTTAAGATTATCATGCGGACGTCGCACCGGTGCCCTATCTCCCGGCTGCCATTCCTCTGGTTTTCTCTTTTCAAACTCTCCTTCAGGTTTAAGGTTGTCTTTTGGACGCCGAACCGGCTCTCTTTCCCCTGGATACCATTCATCAGGTTTTCTTTTCTCAAAGTCTCCCTCTGGTTTTAAGTTGTCTTCTGGTTTTATAGGTTTTTGTCTTTCTGCTGGTCTCCATGGTTGCTTTTCTGGAGTTGTGAATTCACCTTCTGGCCTCAAATTATCATCCGGTCGACGAACGGGGGCCCTATCTCCGGGACGCCATTCTTCAGGTCTTCGTCTTTCAAAGTCTCCTTCTGGATAAAGATTATCTTCAGGACGACGTACTGGTGCACGATCACCAGGATGCCAATCATCTGGTTGACGTTTTTCAAATTCACCCTCAGGTCTTAAATTATCAACAGGTTTCTTAGGTGTAGGTCGCTCGGCAGGTTGCCAAGATTCTTTTTCAGGAGTAGTGAAATCGCCTTCGGGTCTGAGATTGTCATTGGGGCGACGTATAGGAGCTCTATCTCCCGGACGCCATTCTTCTGGTCTTCTTTTCTCAAACTCACCTTCAGGTCTTAGGTTGTCTTCTGGACGACGCACAGGAGCTCTATCACCAGGTGCCCATTCCTGCGGCCTTCTGTTTTCGAAGTCACCCTCAGGTTTCAAATTATCTTCGGGACGGCGCACAGGAGCTCTTTCACCGGGACGCCAATCTTCAGGTTGACGTCTTTCAAAATCGCCTTCTGGTCGTAAATTATCCTCCGGCTTTCTCGGTTTTTGCCTTTCAGCAGGTCTCCATGGCTCTTTTGTGGGAGTATCGAATTCTCCCTCAGGCTTCAAGTTATCTTCAGGTCGACGAATCGGAGCACGATCACCAGGCTGCCATTCTTTAGGCTCTCGTCTCTCAAAATCTCCTTCTGGTTTTAAATTGTCTTCTGGACGTCTGACGGGTGCCCTTTCACCCGGTTTCCATTCTTCAGGACGCCGTCTCTCGAATTCTCCTTCTGGTCTAAGATTATCCTCGGGCTTTGTAGGTTTCGGTCGCTCGACAGGCTGCCAGCGAGGCCGCTCCGGTTCTTGAAAGTCTCCTTCAAGGCGGAGATGGTCCTCGTGATGAACGGCAGTAGTCCGGGTGACATGTTTCTCGTCGTAATCTTGTTTGTATGCGGAAACCACGCTCGTCGTGTGCTCCACATCGAACAATGGCTCCGGGACATCGTTGTGTGGGCAACGGTGACGCCTGCAGAAATAAGAAAAATATAAAACATTATTATTCATTTAAGTAATATCACACACTCGATTTAGTTATAATAATTTCCATGTTGGTCTAATGTTTTAACCTAACGTTTTTTCACACCTTTTGAAACGATAAGGATGTAGATAAATTGGGAATCGTCGTAGTTGAGGCAAAGGCGGCAAAGTCAGCGATTCGGCCATCGCCCGCGCCCATCTCGCTCACATATCTCCACTTCGTTTACAACACACACTGTTCTCAATAACTAGCTTTGTTCATATTATTTCACACTTTTTAGAACAAAATTGCTTATTATTTGTTGGTTGCCTATTTTTAAAATATTTTGTTATTGCACCGAATTCACAACCCATTGCTGTCGCCTTTTTCAGCCCTAATTTTTAAAATAAATAAAATACATTATGTTCTCACTTTTATGACTAGTAACTAATAACTTCACGTACTTTTGTTCATAACCTTATAAGGTACATTTTTGAATAAGCCAGAAATGTTAGTTCTACGAAGCCTTCCGATAATCACAAAGGAGCGCTGTATACTGCCGCACTTCACCGTACTCAAATATCTCACGCAACCACTTACTATGCTTTGTTATACACGATTACATTTATACATTTACGATAATATTACAAAGCAGAACTGTTCTAACGCATGTATTTTTAATCAAAATTACGGCTTTCATGTTTCAGCTTGAAATCCTGAAAACTGGAGAAATTAATCAATACGGCTTTGTTTCTATGGAAACTATTTTTGAAATATTTAACAAAGTAGTAATAGTCCATGGGCATATTTATCTTTTCGATTTCGTAGTTAGCAAGAGTACAAAATCTGTTAAAAAATTTAAGAAAAATTTACATTGAAATTGAAATAGTTATAAATTGTAGCACATTTCGTTTTAACTGTTCAACAATACTCGTATATGGCCAAAATATCATTAAATACGTGAACATCGATTGTTGCTTGTTTACAAGTTTAATTCAAAAACTTAAAGAATTAAGTTAACGTTTTAGGAACTGGCTTATTAAATAAGCCCAAGACGCATTAATTTATTAGTAAAATGAAAGTTAAGATAATTTGCTGCACAAAGGCGTAGCAAAGGGTTTAAGTGGGCGGTTGTTGCAGCCATTCCAGATTTAGCTGTGACTCAGGCAATCGTAAAGAACACAATGAACCCTTCATTACTGCAGCGCCGTTCTCATTTAACTTAGGTCTAAAGTTTTTATTGGATAAAAAGATATCGTCATTAGGAATTAGGAGTACATAGAAAAAGAAAACCCATCTTTATTCTGTAAAAGAATGCCTATCAAATTGATTAGTTCAGAATTTTACTCATGGTTTTACAATCCATAAGTGTAACACCTAGAAAGTTGTACTTAATCGTTATCGAAAAGCTTCGTTTTAGTATCGACGTGATAGATAATTGAAAGCCCTAAGCCATTGTAAACGGTCGCTTGGTAACGCGTAACAAACACGTGCCACATAATTACGCCCTTAGAAAGTCTGTAGCGATCGGTTTTCTACGAAACTTGGAGGCATATTTTTCCTTTTCAGTATTGCAAGTTTCTTCCTGCTTATATTTTTCTTTTATATTTATTTTTGACGTAGATTAACGTTTGCTACTTGATTTCGGAGTAAAGTAAGATAAAATGCAGTCGTAAATAAAAGCTAGTATTATTAAGTACTTATGCAAATATTTAATGGAAAAATGATAAAATAATTACAAATATTACCCTTGTCCCTATTACAGGAATCATATTTATTTAGATATGTTTGTACAAATGATATATTTATTTTAAAAGGTATAAATATATCAACACGACTGCCGAGATGCATAATGAGTTATTTTCTCTTACAGGTCGTATGTAAGGTCATGTGAGTCAGAACAATATTCTCAGATATGTCACGGCCGGCGTGTTCACAGAAGCCCTTGTTGCTTATTCAGAAATTACCTCATTGAACAACTACATGTTGTTTTTATCCTTATTTGTAATATAGGTCGTTCGGTTCATAATATTTACTTTTGCATTGAGAAATGTAAAAAGTATTCATTCAATTAAAACTCAAGATTTTTAATATCGACACTATTGCGTAGTTTTGGCTTTTCTGAAGATGTAGGGAAGGGGGCATCATAACCACTAACGGTTAATAAAAATAGCACATCAACTTTAAAAAAATATATATACTTAGTAGTGTTTAGAAAAACTATAAATTATAACTTTGATTTTAGTTAATTGATTCTACTCTGTACCTACATAGACTTGTATGACTTCTGTATGCAATTTGCATATGGTATGAATAAAGCATTTGTTGCTGCTTGAGTCACAGCTAAGTAAGCGCTGACGGGATCGAAGATGTTCTCTATATTGGGACGATTACTCAACCTACTGCCGACGATACTCTGACCACTCAAATATTATTACACAGAATTTCGATGATTCAAAAAGCATCCAGAGATTTATAAACAGAAATAAGTAATGCTCTTTTTGTAGATTAAAGAATAACGATGCTTTTATTTATATTCGAATAACTATTGCGTTAGGTTCGTTATTTAGGAAAAGTTGTTTAGAAAATTCTTAAATGTTTGCCGCTTTTGTCTGAAAAGTACCGGTCGTGGGTTCGAATCCCGACATTGGACTATTTTCGTAAACCATAACCTAACACAAGCTTTTTCAAGCTTCTTTTTCTTTCAAGCAATTATTAGTAAATTCACAAAAAATACTAAAAATTTTAATTTAAAAAAAAATACTTTTAATCTCCAGTCATTATGCGTGAAATATGATTGGAAGTAAAATATTAATGGATAAAGCAATTTGTTTCCGATGCATTTTTTGCACTGGCAACACCATCAAGGTGATCCGCCTATTCAAGTTTTTCAAGTACAAAATAATCAAGCATAGGAAGTAATTTGGGATTATGCCATCACCGTAATCGGCTATGTTGGCCGTTCATATTTAGCGTGGGTTTTTTATATGCAATTGTGACCTCATGTATCAAGTCAATAATGTAAATTTATTTTTTACCTCTAACGCCTTCGGTCAAGTCCCTAGGCGGCAATAATTTGTTCATTCAGAAAAACACAAATAGATTTTAAATGTAGTCTTCAGTTTTACTACTCTATCACACTTAATAACAGACAAAAAGTTACTTTTTATTTAAAGAATTGAAACTGGTTGGTTCTGTTATTTTAATTATTATTTTCCGTATGTTTGTGCAAATATATCTCACTTCAATTTTTCAATAATTATTGTTAAAATTCCCACATCATCAAGTCACATTTAAATAAAATAAATATAAAGGTGATCTTTTTAACCTTAACAAATGGAAGTCGAGAACAAATTAACATTTAGTAATAAGAACTAAGTTAATAGCGAATTTAAATACGTAGCAAAATGGTATTTTTTAATCATTTTTACAATATTTAATCAATTTAATTATCCGGGTTTATAATAATTTGATTTGATAGGTTTTATAGCACAGATTGTAGTCAATAGTGAATAGAGTGATAGTGTAATGCCGGAGGTGACTGCCATATGGTCGACGACCTTCTACATTGGCATTAGTGACGGCCTGTCTAACAGTTTTTACACCTACATGGTTTTATTCTGTCTATTTCGTAATGTATAGATAACAATTATTGTAAACAAAATGTACTCTACGAAGAAAATTCACAATTTTTAAACATAATATTTTAACCCACATGGCCCTAATAATTAGATTAAAATCTATCTATCAAAAGTTAAAATAATAGAAAGTGACTTTGATTCTTGTATGGATGTTTTTATTTGTGTCTACTCTATTAAACTAATAACACAAGTATGTTTGTTTAGTATGATAAATGAACTGAAGGGCAAAAATAATCGATAAATATTATGTCGTTGGGACGATCGTCATTTACAGAAGTCGACAATTTATAAACGTGTGTAAATATAACGCATTACTTTCGAATATAAACACTAATGTCTACACCTGAATAACAAAAATATAGCCATCCTTTTTATTCTCTCTTATTCTCCATGATTCTAACAGGGATAACAATTATCTTCTTACGTGTAACAAATGAAAATCACGATTACGTAGGCGATTGACGAAGTATGAAATTACATGATATCAAAACGACCTGCTTGTGGTAAGGCTAGCATCGGCGAGGTAAGTAATAAAAATCCTAGCGGCGTCGTAAAAGGATACGGCTGTCATTATGTATGCTTACCACGTTTGTTACATGCTAATAACATAATAGTTAACTAGTGTAATATAAATATTAATATGTAATAGAGACGCAGAAAATTATTTGTTAAAACTTTCGTAAGACATCAAAAAGTCTTAATTTTGGCCTTTGGGATATGATAGTTTGGCGTACTACTATCATGATAGTCTCGGTCTCTCAGGAATAGAATAATTATCAGTAACTCTTTGTCAGATTTTCACAAATGTATCAACAGAATAGAGAAATAAATAGTTACGGTCCTATAGAAAGCTGTTTCTTGTAATTGAGGTGATAACATCTGTTTGATACGAGTTAAATTGTTTTCCTTATACACTTTATACAAAGAAATGTCTTTGCGAGAAGACCTAAATACTTGAAAAGACTACAGTACTCAGTTGGCGGTTGCCGCGCCATTTTTGGCGTCGTTCGCGCAGCAACTTTCCATCGTCACTGATTCGGGTCGTTCTTTAGCGACGCCATATTTGTTGTCACCAGATATTTCGTAACCATATTCAGCATCCATATCAACCATATGGCTGCTTCCTGGATTTAACTGAATAAATTTTGACCCTTTTAGGGTTCTTGGTAAACAAATTCACACGGCTTGCCTACTGTTATTAACATTTCACAAGGGACACATATTCCTATAGGTATCTACTCTCTGCAAGACCGCAGACCAACCTTTGAAGTGACGTCATCTTTTTAAAAATATTACTATTTCTAACAAAGTTCTAATAGAAAGTCATGGAATGCAGAAAATGCCGCGAATTCATCTGTCGCTTTGACGTGAATAATCGCTTTCAAGGTTTAACGCGCGTGATAAGAATTCATGAATTTGTTACACAAAATGGCAGACATGGTAAAGATGTAATTTCCAGTGTATTACAAGCGTATAATACATATAATAACTATATTTGCTATTTATAAGTTAAAGAAGCAATATTCAATTATCAAAATGTTATATTGCTTTCTCTTCTACTGTTCTTTCTCTTGACAGTTCTTCAAGAATCAAGTAAAAGATATTGTGGTATATATTCGAAGGATTCAGAGAAAAAAATATTCAAAATGCAGGTAAATTTTGACTCCGGCCGAAAAAAGAATGACGTATACCTTATTCGGTGTAGTCTCTGCCTTCGAATACCGCTGTTTTGAACGCAAGTAAACAAGTATAAGAAACGAGTTTAAGCGAGGACGTAGTGGGCGCTATGAGATCACCGCCGCG
>QDHC01000733.1:1145637-1160894 GCA_013186455.1 Papilio dardanus tibullus | reverse complement strand
TTAGACACATTTAACATTATAGATAAAACATCAAACTTAATTGCAAATGATGTTGACAAATAGATTGCCGTGAAAGCTAATAGTGGGCAGAGTCGTATTCAGACCGCAAATAGGTTAACTCTATTCGGTCTTATTAAACAGGTTGATTAGACGGAACTGCGAGCACTCGCTCGTTACACAATCCGTACACGACAAATGTGATTCATACAACTTTATTTTATACCTCAGATAGTTTAGTAACATGTAATTGTTATTTGAAATGATAAAATAAGGGGTTTTTTATAGTATGACATAATATTCTGAGTCTGTATGCTATAAATACTAAAACTATTGATGGAATAACAATCATCAATAGTTTTAGTTAACGTAATTACGGACTTTATAACGAAATTACACACATTATTACCTAAAATTCCACTCTAAATATGGTCGGAATAAACTCGTGTGTGATCTTAGGACTTGTACACACTAGGATAGTATTTTAGTCGAGTAGCAAGTATCCGAAGAAAGGATTTACTAATCTATTATACTAAAATATTGCTGTGCGGACACGTTTAGTTACTAAATTACTACCCTAGTGCGTAGATTTAGGCTTAAACGAGTCCGAACAGTAGTAAATGCTTTGATCGGATAAACGCTACTTGCGACCCGACTAAAATACTATCCTGGTGGGAACAAGGCTTTAGTTACATACATAAAATAGTACCTAACTATATCTAATTTACAGTATAGAAGTATTTTAGTTAACGATTAGAATGCAAGTGGTAAAGTGCCAGGCGCGATGAGGTACGAATTAAGATTACCCGACGTCGAGTTCCTTCACACAAATATATAGCGATAATAAAACCTGTTCGTTGCTACAGATAAACAAAAAACTCAAACGAGATATTCGCAAATGTAACAAACCGTATTTCAAGAAAGTATTTCGTCATTTTTACGCGAGTTTCAAACTTCCAAACCTAAAAATAACAAGGGTAACAATAATAAGTTTTAAACACCTGTCTTCTTTTATTAAGCAGGTGGTTTCTGGCTAGTTATTTGATTGTATAAACATAACAACATCTAGTATGTTGTTACAGTTCTGTCCTTTAATATTGTATAGTAGCACAGAGGCCTGATGCCCAACTCCTAGTGCAGCCAAGGGTGGCCTGTGGTCTTCGTAGATGGGCAAACTATAACGAAGCGATTAGGAGCAGCGGTTGCGTTCGAGATGCTCCCTAGAATCGTAGTTGGCGACCACCGTGATGTTTTAGGTATGCGTTTGGCATTTTCCCCACGATAAAAAAGCATAGATAATATAATAGTAACATGGGGAAACCATTGTCAGTACCGCAAGAAGTACTCTTAATAAATAATGACGAATGTTACATCTTTATTAGATGTTAAAAAAAACAAAAATGTATTATTAAAATATTTCGATACCAATTTCCAATATTGAATTAAATCTAACATCTTTTATGTTTTGTATCAAAAGTTTATTACGTAAATAATATCCGACGTTAATTTACGAGGCGATGTGTAAAGTGTACACAAGTCGCTATTCATTCCTCGCAACTCGGTATGTCAGGTTGACCTCACTCAAGGACTCTTGGCAACGGCTGAACAATAAATGTGAGAAATTATAGTTTTTACATTTTACAGAAGTACATGTACATTGTATATAGTGTAAGGAAGGTAAAGTAATATTTATTTGTCTATATTTCTATTCAACAAGAATGCCATCATTGCTTTGTTTTTGTATTTTCTATATTTCGTCCGTGGAAAACCACTGTTGGAAAGTCTGTAGAATAGGTGTCATATAACTTCACGAATTTAGCCATATATTTCTTTTATTTAATAAATTAGCTTAATATACAATTTTATCTAGTTTTATTTTTCTTACATAGCAATGTTTTATGTATAAGGAAAAACAAAGTATGTACCTAGAAGTAAAGATATGACATCATACGGAAGTCCTACTGAATTATATTTACATATGTAATACGTATTGATGCACTCTATTCACATAACCTCAGAGATATATTGTCTACACTTTCAAATATTTGTTGTCTATACGATAACCTATTACGGGAAAGGCGCAACCAATGTTATCAATAGCATGACTTCATTTTTAAAATATTGATATAAGACAAAGGTATTTTGGACATTGGGACACTCATAAAACATATTGTTGTCTCATTTTTTTCAAGTAGATTGAAACGGACGACAAATGTTTTTGTGCGAGTGTTTCCGAAGTTGAGATTCATGGTTATAGCTATTGTTACTAAGATATTCATTCAAATTATCACAGCTGTTTTTAGACGGTACGTTCGGCTTGGAATTGTCAGACTATCTAAACGAGTCTGGTATTGAGGGCGATGCTAATAGCGCTTTCGGTTCGATAAACTCCTACGCATCCGCATAAGGATTGAACAGAACCATTACAGCTTCGGTATTACTCATATCTACCATAAGGCAATCGCCTACCACTTCTGACTTTAACGACACACATTAAGATCCCATTTATTGGTAACTATTTTTGAGTACTTTGACGATTTCAATAGTTCGCTTGTCTGGAACACAGCAATTTGTTCATTTGATATGTGTTAATACTTAAAAACAATTGAAGGTCGGACATTCGAAAATGAAAGATTAGCCAAGCAAAGCATTGAGCCAAAATTATCTATGATCACGGCATGCAATTTGCTATGGCGAATTAAAATAGGACCTTTTCTTTTTGTGACTTAATACTTGATATATATTCAATGTAGTTTTATTAAGAAGAAATACGATCTGTCGTTCTACTTTAAAACAAATGTGGTTAGTTATCTTGAAGATTTTTTTGTAACATTTTGACTAACGCAATATTTTGGTTACATACTATGATAAAAATGATTGAGTGTGCCCTCTTATAACCCAGAAACAGTAGACAATGTATAATTATTAAATAATGATAATAAAAACTATTCCAGCGTGTATCTAAAAAAAAAATATCTAATTCACAACGTTGACCATGAACTTGGCACGATCTATTGTTTATTTTTGTCTTTTGTTATTAAACAATACAAACTATTTGGCATTTGTTGCACAGATAATAAAATAATTGGTGACAATGTACATCACATCGTCTCCAATGAGATTTTATTATCTATCTCCATTCATCCAATCAATTTATTTTGTGTCGTATGACCGCATGACGCCAACACGTATTTACCGTGTCTACAGCAAACCTTACGTAATCAAAATCGTTTAGATGTAGAGTTTAAAGGCATCCGTAATCTCGTCATTTAGAGCCGCCGACGCGACGCCCGTACACTGATTAACGAATTAGGAACAATGAAGCGTAAACACCATAAGCTTGATTTGTTCAATCAGGCCTTAATTAATTGCAAAAACAAATGAGACAAGGGAAATAGTTAAAAATGTAATTTAGTTTAATAATTAAGACAATGGCTTAAGATCTGATCAATGAAATCTAAGGAACTAACACAACAACACCAAGTGCCTTTTCCATATTATTTTGTCGACTATTAATTAAACGATTAAATCAACATGCCAATTATCCACATTAATAGGTATTGCAACTTGTACACGATAAAACATCAATAAAAGAAAATGAACATAATAATTATTTGATATCATTAGGTTCAACTTATTCCGGCTTGTTAAAAATAATGTTGTATAATAAAAGAATGTTATCGGAGCATTATACTATATCAATACATGTTCCTTGTTATATCAGTTTTGGTAACCGCTCCTTATGAATCTTATCTTTAAAAATTATCTGCATACAAGATAAGTTAAAAATATCGAGATAATTCTTTCATTGTTTTCAAAAATTCAAAGTTTTGGCTTTCCTCAAATTTCAATACAACTTTACCCTTACATTCTATAATCTATAACAAAAGAGCTACTGTGTGCTGTGCTATGATTTCTGTAGTACGAAGTAGTAATGACCATTCATCAATTTTAAATTTTCCAGAACGACCTGCGGTCAACACAATAGAGACTAATTTAGCTATGACGAGCTACGTTCATAAATTACCTAACTATTGCAATGTACTAGAAATACAAATTGTATTTTCCTGTGCGGTACCTATTTGTTTAAGGTGATTTTGCGCAACATGGACCAAATGTAGCCCCAAATTCTTCAAAGGTCATCTGCTAATATTTCTTAACTACATCCTTTGCGCTGTGTGTAAATTTTTCCAACGGTAGAATAATACAAAAATAATGCGTATTTTACTCACCCACAAGTACAGATTTCGCAGATGCACTGCTCCTTAACAACAGGCTTCTCTGGTTTCTTAGGGCCAGCATGCCTGGGCCTGGTCTCATCTATGTAGACGGTCTCCTCGACAGTGGTCCTGTCGTCGCGCACCGTTTTCCTGTCATCAATGATGGTCTCGTCGTAAACGGTGGTGACGATGTCCTGTCTCGTGGTGTCGGTGATGGAATGATCCACGACGTCGTACTCCCGTACATCTCGAACTGTGCGGACATCCTTCTAAAAAGTATTTGAAAACATCACTAACATGAACCACTGTATGGAATCAGATCTACAATTATTCAAAATATCACTTACCGAGTTTTTGATGTCTAACGCGCTATTGTCTACAAATACATCAGTTTTCACTTTCTCGTCCTCTTTGGCATCTTCGTAAGTCGTAACTTTTCTTGTAACACCATTTTCGGTTATGTAACGTGTAACTTCAACCTGACTTCTTGTTTTGTCAATTTCATATGACTTTTTAATTAAATCAGCGTTTGTGGTTTTTATCACGTTTATTTGCTCCGTGTCTACACCTTCATAAAGATCTTTAACATCCTCGTTTATTTTCGTACCAAAGGATACCTTGTCGATTCTCTTAAATGGATATTTCTTCACTGTTTCAATAATATCTTTCAGTACTCTGTCATCGATATTTCTTCTAATAACAATATTTTTGTTGCTCACTGTAACATCTTTGTTCGAAGATGATGTCTCAATAATTTTCCGCAGGTCACTTATAGATGTGAAGTCTTTAATATCCTTTGATGTCAGTATTATATTATCGTGGGTGTCCTGTCGTTTCAGATGATGACGCGGTTGCTCCGGCCTGCCGAACGGAGACATATCTTTAGGGCGTTTGGGTTTGTCATCATCTGTCTCATAGACAAATTTTCCATTCCAAGTTCCCGTGCTTCTCTCATACGTGGTCAGAGTGTCTTTTGTCTCGGAAGTGCTTTTTGATGTGCTTTCCTTTGTAAGGTTTTGCTGTTCTTTTGTGATAAACTCAGTCGTTTTATTCACGTCTTTGACATCCCTTGTATCGGTTCTTCTATCAGTCGAAGTTACTTCTTGAGTATCCGAATATACAGTCTTGTCCGTCGAGTCTCTTATTATTCTGCCTTGATCGTCAACTCTACCTGTGGGTGGTTCCGTAATAGCTGGTTTTTTAGTAAAGTCCCCAGAATATACATTTCTGGTGGAAGCAATTTCTTTACCATCTCTATACAACGCAGATTCTTCTGCAACGTGGGTTGCACTCTTGGGTATACCATCTTTGCCCGTATCATAATAAGATTCTTTATCTAAAACATGTCTTGTATATTCATGTTCCGGCTTTATTCCTGGGCCACTGACGTGATGGGATTTCTCACGAGTTGAAAGTTCCTTACTATCTCCCCATTCCCTGTGAGAGCTATCGATAACCCTTTGCTTCCCATCAACTACTTCTACTACATACGATGAAGTGGATGCTTGTTGAGCGCTACTGGTGTTACTTTTCAGTATTTTTGTAGAAAAGTTGATGCTGTCAGTATCACGTACATCTAAAATATCGCCTACTTTTCTCACTTCATTTTGGATTGTTGTATCATAACCATAGAAGTTCGATGAATCTGTCCTGGTGTTTTGATTTCGTCTTTGTAAACTAGTAGTTTCATCAGTTGTTGAACTGCTTTTAACGATATTTGTGTTGCTTTGCGTTGTGTTAGATACGTCGGACGTCACGGTTGTGTGGTGCGTCTGCGTCTGGTCTTGTGTTGATTTCATTTGTTGGAGATTGTCTTGCTGACGTGACGTCATGCTAGTATGGTGCACATTATCCCGTGTCGATATCTGGTCTTGCATTGATTTAATCTGTTGGGTATTGCTCTGCTGAGTGGACGTAATGTTAGTATGCTGCGCATTGTCACGAGTCAACATCTGATCTTGCGTTGATTTAATCTGCTTTAGATTGTCCTTTTGCGATATAACGTTCTGGTGTGAAGAAATTTGAGTTCCGTCTTTGATGAGTCTCGAGTCTTCCCTAATAGTCATTTCACTGTTAGGTTGATCGCCTTTCTTGCCGCTGTCATATTTAGATTTCATATCATAGTTTTGTTGACTGTAAACGGATTGAGGAGTTACGTTGGTGCCACTCACACTCGCATAAGCTTCTTTCGATGACTGCTCTTTGGCATCGCCCCATTCCCTTTTCGAACTGTCGATTATCCGTTCTTTTCCGTCAACTATTTCAACGACATACGACGAAGATGTCGATTTAGTAACACTGCTGCTTGTATTTTCACTGGTCTGGTTAGTTGAACTGAATTCAGTAGATTTATTATTACGATCTAAGGTGCCTTCAGCTCCGTAAAAATTTTTAGAATCCGACATAACGGTCTGACTTCTCTTCGAACCGTCAGTGGAATGATAATTGTCCTTCTCGCGTTGGTTAACAAATTTCTTATCAGTTATTTTTGAGAAATTGTTTTTCATATCTCGACGAGATATAAACGATTGTTGTGTAGATTGTGTATTGGTTGCATTTTCACGTTCCGATTGAAGTAACGAATTAGTTGCATTCGCACCTTGAGGTCTTCTGGTGTAGGTGTTCGATCCTGTAGAGCCGTGTGCAGTATTATCGATAAAAGCAGTATTCATGGTTTGATTCTCAATTGATGAATCCACGGTTCTGTCAAATGTTTGATTGTGACTGGAATTAGAATGTTGCACCGAAGTAGACGACGATTGCACAGTCTCGCTCTTTGAGCTCTGTTGGTGCACAGAGGATGACTCTTGCAGCATGGAATTAGAGACGAACTCGCCGCTGGTAGATTGAGCCATGTCGCTTACATTAAGCTCATGCGATCTTATTTGAGATAAATCAGAAACTGAAGGCGCTTCCGTTATAATATAATGAGGATGGCTGTTGTAATGCTCGGATATTGTAGAGCCGGTTATGGAAGCGTGATCGGTTACATCGGTAATCATAAGCGGGTCGTCCTCCTCGACCTTAACATCGATGTAGCGAATTTTTTTACCTGTCGAGCTGACCTTCTGCAGCGTGTTGCTGCTCTTCTGCACGGTGGAGGTGCTGCTCTTCTGGACACTGGTCGATGCACTACTCGATGTCGTCACTTCGGACGCTTTTGATTGTTTAGTCTTTTTATTTTTTATAGTCATTTTGTTTAGCACTGTATCGCGTAGTTAAAAACTAATATAAAACTTAATATACGAGATTCTTAAAATTGTAACGATTAAATATTTTATATTAAAAAATAAACTTTGTCACATAATAATATTAATGCTTTGCCATGTAATGTATACCGTCGCGAGAGTCGTTCGTGTCGGGGATATGCGCGCGCGCTGCTCGCGAGTGTTCCGCGCAGTCTGTACGCTGGCGCTGGCTGCGGGCCGTGGCTGCTGCGCTCGCGTCGCGGCGCGGAGAAGGCGCCAGTGCCCCGCCCCTACTACCTCGTGCCCCCTTCGCACCTTGACGTGTGTCGCGTCGTCGTCGCCCACCGGACCTTGCGACACGTAAGCGCTTACATCTCGTAAGCGCTGACTCGCTGTCAAGTCGAACTCATACCAAATATGGCACATTCTGCTTTACCCCTTAATTGGCCGAAACTTTAGTGACATGATACGTATATTTTTACATAATTAAATGCAAGCATGTATTAGTTCCTAAGGCAATACCTATTCGGGAAAATAAATCTGAAAAGGAAATAGAATATATAACGCAGAGTCGCAAAGTCGTTTGTACCTTCGTAAATTCAAGTTTTGTGGACGAAGAAAATCAACGAGGAAAGAACAGATGCGGAAGATGCATAATAATTAAAGGCCGAACAAAATGTTAATCCGTATACTTATTTCACTACTGCCTCCTACCCTTCTAATTTGTATATTTACTTGCCATATCAATGTCATTATTCTGTGAATAGCTTTATCTAATCCCTTAGGAACGATTCGAAAACTGAAGGCTGAAGAGGTCCAAAAAAGTCGTTCTTAATTTCTAATCTAATTAGTATTAATTCGAATACCATAGTTATTGTGGAGGTCCTACAGATGTAGTATTAAAAATACTTAGTATTTGTATGTGTAACTGTGAACCACATACCGTGGTGAGGTAATGGCACAATATACATGCAATTTACATTTAAATTTGGCTAAGCTAGCTAGGTAACGAGATTCGTTAACTCGACTTATTCAATTTAAATATAACCTCTTTTTTTAATAACTCCATGCTTATTGGGTCAAGTACGTGTGAATCGATTACTTTCGCTTGTTTTTACATTGTAAAAAGCGTCACCAATTACCAAGATTTGTATGACGACGAAACATCGGATATACAGAAGGTTGAAAATAAGTAAATGGGTCAACTAATGTGGTGATGTGCCCATCGAGTGGCAGTTTAGCAACTTCGGTGGGCAGTGCAAAAGACATTGCCAATATCAGCGATTTTTTGTCTTCATTATAGTAGAAAAATATAATAACAAGTACTTAGTTATTACTGAAAAAAAAACATGCTTTGTCAACTAGTTTCGTTAGGAGGAGAAATAAAATAAATAACAATGTATTTACCAGCAGACAAGTACAGTCCACTAGTTTTAAATGCGTAATCATTCGGTCGACTTCGTAATACAATTATTTTTATCTTACGACCTCATGAAAAAAAAAACTTTCGAAATTTTAAATTTAAAATCGAACGTAATGTTCGTTTTTAAATTTTAAATTTAAAATCGAACGTAATGTTCGATTTTAAAAAACAATGCAGAGATTATACAGCGACCGGTACATTCACAGACATTAACCAAAGCCAGACGTGGGCTGTACAAGGCTCGACTTTTGCCGTCTTTAAAAGGCTATGGTGGGCGAGTCGGTTTTGAATCATGCGCCCACCGCCTGCCTGCATGCAACAGCCGCAAATAAGTACATTAATCACTATTTTATATACGCTATTTCACAAATAAATGAAATCTGTAGACTAATATTAAGTACTTTGAAGTATTTGTAACAGTCTTTGTCTATGAGGCTAGAAAAGAAATATCTAAAGTAAGTAGGCCAGGCCCATCAATGTGCGGTGTAGAGCAAGCAAATAAAACACATTATTTAGAAAATAGAACCCACTAAGTATATTTACTTATAGTTTGAAATTGAAAAGCGAAGCAGCGACTGGCAAAATGTTAACATGATACTTTTGAAGATACGAAAAGATTTCTTAAAGGATCGGATAAAAGTAATGGATGGGTAATAGGAGAGAAGGCGACAAGGGATTGAACATTTTTGGAGATACTTGGAAGTTTTATTCGTGGGCCTTCCATTGCCGGAAGATCTGAACAAAAACTGTAAGAAGACTAACATACGTCTTTTGTCACGATGAGGATTATGAATGATACAAAATATTTCTTCGAAGCCATATTTAGGCGTCAATATTTTCAATGTAAAAATATAGGTATAAAAAGCCTTGAATTAGGTCAGCGGTGACAGCCTCTTTAGCTCAGTGGTAGAGCACTGGTCTCGTAAACCAGGGGTCGTGAGTTCAATCCTCACAGGAGGCATAACCGCACGAACCTTTTACTTTAGTGTCGGTTAAGTGATCGAATGTTAAATTTTAACCTTCTTATTGGCGCATATTTATTAACGTAATAAATAATTTTGAGTCTGTTTTATTCGGATTGAAAAACAGATTTATTTTTGAATCCGATTTGTGGCTATGGAAATGGGAAACTTCCTACTCAAATAATGATTAAACGAGTAGTTTTATAATTTTATTACTGCAACGCCCTCTATTTAAATACCATATAAACTAAACGAATGTAACAAAGACTTTTTCCAGCGTTAAAACAAAAGTTTATTTAACTAATCGCTAGATGTCACTTTTTCGAAATAGTGTTTCGGAAAGAACACAAGAGGGCGCTCGAATCTGATAGTCAATAAATGGCCGCCTGCGTCACGACGCTGCGCAATCAAGCACGGAAATAACTAACAGCTGTTCTACAATATTCGTTCGGGCAACTCAGGTAGCAGCTGTATGCGGACGAATACTCAGCCGTTTTCCTTGGAACAACGATTGTTTGGACATTGGATAGTGGCTTTCTCATTGTTTAATCTTTCGCCGTGCAGCACGAACGGTTCCATTTTTCGGTTTATTACTGTCAGCGTGTGCTTTTAGTATTGGATTTGAAAGTGTGTGAATCATTATAATTCGTGGGTTTCTTGGCGATATGTTTACCAAAATTCGTTCGTTGTTGTTGTGACTCAAATCAAGTTGAAATGCCTCGTGAATACGTGGACCGCGAGGAGAGTTCTACAGTGTTATGTCAATAGAATCTCTTGTAGATAGTAATTTTAATTTTTATAACCGTAAAAGTAATTTTTAAAATGTCTAGCACAGTTCCAAATAGTTCTGCTTTAAGAGCTTTAGCTTTAGAGTACAAAAGCCTGCAGGAAGAACCCGTGGAAGGTTTTAGAGTGAAACTGTTAGGGGAGGACAATTTGTTTGAATGGGAAGTGGCAATTTTTGGTCCACCGGATACATTATACCAAGGCGGATATTTCAAGGTAAGAGTTGACCTTCAATATATAATAATATCTTCCTTGCCATCATGATGACATATTAGTGATTCTTTCAATTTGTCGAAAACAACTCTGATATCGTAAAACAATTATTTTATCATAGTTATAAGCAGTATCTTTATCTCTTGTGACCTAATTTTATTCAGTTTCCAATTTGCAATTATAAACCAGTATTCACAATCAGTCATTGACATTGCAATATGGTATTTAACAGAAAAGTATATAATGCCACGCTTAGGCAATGATTGCTAAGCAAGACTTATTGTTACCGTTAGACAAATGTGAGTGTGATAATTAGATAAATAATTTCTCACTTCATCATCACACAATTACTTTAATTTCCCTTGATTGTAAATTATAATAGATAAATGTCATATTCAGGAATATTTTACGTAAACAGTATATTGTTGTCTGCTCACTTTGTGTCTGCAGCGAAGATGAGCTTACTCTAAGTTAGAGGTGACTAGGCCTTAGTAAATGCTGGCCCAGTGCGGATTGGTTGACTTCACACATATCTTTGAATTTCTTCACAAGATATGGGCATGTTAACCTTTACTGTAAGACCAGCATATAGATTTCTTTTAAAAAGTTATTGAAATTTATAGCAATGCAGGTGCAGTAAGAATGTTGTTACATCATATTTGGCAGTAACATCAACATGGCATTGTTTGAAATTGTTATGTTAAAACAAACTGAAATGGTATTTTTCAATTGATTACTCACCGAGAGTAGGAACATTTTAATTCAACTATTACTGAATAAAAACAGAAACAATTATTCCTCTCTCAAATACTTGCATATTAATTTTGCTATTCCCCGAGACTTTGGTCGGTTAAATGACACTCGGATACTTGAGCTTCCCAGTAGTGAAAGAATTTTTCAAATTGGTTCAATAGTTTTGGAGCCTATACAGTGCAAACTATCAACTTTATAATATGTATTACTTGTAGAGATTAAATTGGTAAAGTCAATTGATTTTCCTTTCATATTATATTTCTTTACTTCCACTCTCAGTCTATGATAACACATAAGTCTACGGTAAGGACACCCTTATTAACCACTTACCGGCAATTAATAAGAATAATTACTTTTATTTACTGTTGGTCATTTTTTATTTATTTACATTGTGGTTTTTTGCTAAAAGATTTTGTCTATTGTTTCAGGCACATATGAAGTTCCCAACAGACTACCCCTACTCACCACCTACAATTCGATTTCTTACAAAAGTGTGGCATCCAAATGTTTATGAGGTAAGTGTTTTGCGCATGCTATTTAGTTTAGACTATTTTTTTTTTATGCAAGCCAGCGAATAACAAAATTGTAGTTAAAAAACTTGTGATTCTTTAAATTTTCAATAATAAACACATCATTTAAGAGAGGGGGAAATGATAATGGTTATATCATAGAAAAGATGCTAAAAATCAAAGATACAAATTATATTCCAAACTTGAGTAACATTTACAACAGTTGAATTAATGGTACAAAACGAAAAACGAACCGAAATCATGGAAAAGCGAACCTCGATATCCAGGAAAAGTTATATTTAAGTATTCAATCATTATAATTTAGAATAATAAGTAATTTCAATCACATTCCCTAACTAACAAGTACAATAGGCGGCAGTACGTAGACCCAAAAAGTGTTAGAAAAACAGAACAATGGCGATTGTTAGACTGGAACCCAGAATATTTTTTGCGACATACTCATTGAGCAGGTAGGCGGTTTTGTAACGTTTTAACACTGATTATGTTCAAGAAATTAATAAAGTTACCTTAAATTTTCACTCTCTAAAACTGAACAAAAGCAAAAAAAACTCTCTTTACAAAATTCTAATGTTATCTCCACTGTGGTAATCCACGTTATAATCGCAGTATGTCCAAGTCAATTGTATACCTTTGTAACTAAAATTAAAAATAAACTTCAATGGTAATTACAAAATCAAAGAGACCTCAAATTACAGAACTCGCGTTCGTATCCTTGCTCAGGAAATAATAAAAAAATCATAAAGGTAAGTAATAAAGAACGGGAACAGCTGTCTGGCCTTCTGCTAGGTTTATGTCCACTATTGAACCCCAAAAACTAAAGCCTAGCTGTACATACACAGCAAGAATATTGTACAAAATATTGTTCATATTTTACACAAAATAAAGTGAATCTTTGCTAACCGCCTTTTTGCGCGCCGCGAATAGACTTCTTCATCAACTTGAGATGATTCTTACTAGTGATTGTTAGAGTTCAGTTATTATTTTAATTTTCTTGTCTGACACAAGATAGTCATCTTCAGATACTTAACTCATATGAAAACTTTAAAGCATTGACCTCTCGAAGTTGGGTTCCACAATAAAGACTAAAATGTGCATAGAAAAACAAAAAAGAATTGTGGAAAAGGAGCAAACCAATGTTACCAATGATAATCATAAAGTCATTACTACTTTTTGTATAATCTGCAGATTATTTCCTAGCCGATGTGAACTCTGACTGTGACAAATCGAGAAAGATGTGAAGGAGACAAAAAACAAATGGTCTTCGCTGATTCATTTTCGTATCCTTTCCGCATCAGTGGAACAGTTACCTCAGAACTTGAAGAAACATTGTTTCAATGTTTCAGTACTATTTTTTCCTTGTAAATTGATGTCATTGTTTTGTAAATTGATGTCTAAATCAAATTAGGACTAAAAGAAATAGTACTATACGTTTCCACTTCATGTTTGTAGATTCTCGGTGAGAATGTAATAATATCAAGTACGCTTACTTGATATACATTTATCAATATTCTCCATTAACTGCGTTAAAATTGACATAGGTTTGAAGACGGAAGGACCGACATTCACTTGGCAATCCTTTTTAGCATCTGCGACTAAAGAAACTCTACCATTTTGTTTAAAAGTCAAAACAGTATGTCTAATTTTGTGGCATATTGGTCTGGTATCGACCATCCCACACTGTATGCAATTGCAAAAAAAACCGATCAACTCAATACAAGCACAGTTTTAGTGACGTTCGTACGTTTACCGTTAGTTTTCGTGAGACGAGCAAGCAACAACGGCAAAGCGGAATAAAGTTGTGGCGAAACATTAGGGTCATCAAACTAACAGAATGATTCACACAGCGACACATCCAGCCGAATATTTCTCTAGAATTGCCAACAAACAATCTATTTGAGGCCTTAAAGTGTTAACAATACGAGTTGATTCTGTTTCCAAATGTTTTAAATGATGCGCAATTAATACTAGGTGATTTAATTAGTCTGTTTTGCTAACAAGGAAACTCGTGTTTGATGAACAACGGTGTTGTCTATTTTGCTACGAGATTTGAATTTTGGCTATCCTAACGCATTAAGATTATAGGACAAGCCAGTGATTCAGGTTAGCTTACAAAAGAAAAGGACGTAACATCCCTTCTACCTCATCAGAATCTGAGACATTATTCAGATAAAGATCTCCATTGAGCAAAGGGACGCAGATTGTTTCTAAGCAGTATTCAAATAGTCGTTGTCACAATCCATTTTACTATTCAATACTTATTGAATGAAGAATTACGTGATTGTATACCTCGGCACAGTTGACAAGCAATATTCACGGTTATATTGAAGGTATATCTGTAATTTATCTAATGTCCAGTTATTTCTATTGTTTGTTGTTTACATTCAATGGCGGCAATGAAGCTAAACAATTTACTTTCATGCCGTCACCACTGATTATTGTATGAAATGCAATAATATGCAATCTCGTATAGAAATTTCTAGAATAATTATTCGGATCTCTGGCTTCTAAGTGTGACCTCGCTGGCTATTGCTACACAGCGCAGTACTGTAAAAGTGGTATTAAACAAAAACTTTTTAAAGAGTCTTGGTAAAAAATCTAACAATTTGTGGTTGATGAATAAAGATGAGATTGCCCTGTTACATCAGTGACCTTATAAGTTCGTTGGAAATCTTAAAGTAATTATTTATGTTTTAAGTCTAAATTACGATTATATAATGAGTTATTGATTTGACAAGTTGTAACGTTCTGTCAATTGGGCTGGTACGCTTATTGAATGAAATAATGTCTATCTCTCTCGTACCTCTATGCAGGTTATGCTTTCTCAGTTCATACCAACAACCAATGTTATACTGTCAATACTCGTATAGCGTCCACTTTAATCTTTAGATTTAACCCTTTCAGGGAACTTGGTCCGAATACTGTTGAATAGTTTGCGAAGACTACGGTTGAATAGTCAATATTTATACATAGTAAAGAATCCTTTGGAATATTTAATATTAATTCGTTGTAATGTACGGTATTACATTCTTCTAGGAAAGTGGATTGGTCGTGGAACAGGACATGTGTTCAGTTGAACGACCGTGCGATGCCACTGCCCACATCACTTCACAGTCATTGAACTAAATTGAATACAAATTATAATAGTTTAAAGTATGTTAATGTATACCATTCATGTGTTTAATCTT
>QDHC01000733.1:1098065-1123377 GCA_013186455.1 Papilio dardanus tibullus | reverse complement strand
TATGATTAAACCCGTAATAGTACTACGAAAAATGAAGATGTAGATTAATATTTAGACGAAAAACTGTTTAAATGTTATTAGAATTTCTGTTTTGAAAATATAGACCGTCTCCTGCAGCGTGGCGCTTACTCGTGATAAAACTAGTAGTGCAAACAATTTGTTTATGTTTCATTCTCGTTTTATGGTTTTTAAATTACTGAACTAACGAGACCTTGTTATGTTACAATTTATAGATCGAGCACTAACACGACTTTGTATAGAATTTTATACCTTATCCAAAGTGCTGTAGCCTCAATTTCGAAATCGGGTAGGTTCTTTAGTAAAATCGGTGTCAACGTATTTAATGGTATTTTCACAGATTTAGAAAGAATAAAAAAATAGCATAATCTAATATATTTTTAAGAAAATTTCTACTGCTTCTCTTTTCATGTAATATTAATATGGTAGAGTTGAAACTTAATTACAATAGGGAGGACAGAAAAAAATATCTCTCCATCGATGTTATTGTAAATGTTGATAGACAAAAGCAGTGTATCAGATGATAATTTATACAACACTGCGTTTAATATGTGATCATAGTCGTCATGTTTCTTACTAGTTGGTTCAAGGCCGACAAGTTTTGTCTTGAGCTCGTTATAAGTCGCTAAGCCCCTCTACCACTCATTTATTTGAACTCCGCGATAAACAAACTTAATATTCTGCATTTTAACTCTAGGTGTTTTATATGTGAGAATACACTTAAAGAAAAACATTGTTTCAGAGACCATTAAAAATGCAGCCGATTATAAGGAATCCTATGGGTAATAGTTATATTGTAAAATAACATTAAATTGCATCCCTATGGAAAAGTACGCGCATTTATAAAATATTTTTGTAACTCGTTTCAGTAAAAGCAAAACATCTTTGAAATTATGTATCAACAATCCTGATTGTAATACTTGGTCCAATAAATGTAAGGATAGTGATAATTATGAAGGATTTTCAAGATTATTAAAATCAACCGAACAATGGAGAAATAAATGCCAAGGAAATGATAAATTGCAGTTATTTTTCGTTCCAACACATAGAAGACAATTGTAAGCTACGTAAAATGTTTCAGATCAAACGAAAAAGAGTTTTTGGAAATTATTGTATTTTGATATTTGATTAAAACTGGATTGATATGTTTTACTTTCAGAGGAATTCCTTCTTGGCGTTTGGGATTGCAAGATTTATGAGGACTTATGATCTCGACCCTGAAAATTAATATAGAAATTCTATTAAAATAGCCGAGGGTTTTGCTTTTGTCGTCGCTTAATACGATTTGCGGGTGTTTCAACAACGGTTCAACGGTATGGAAATATGTTCCGACTCAACAGCCGCATTGTAGAAAATTTTTGGCGACGAATTACCTAATATTAGTCCTACATACTAACCTTAACCAATCCCATGCTTATTAAAAAAAAAAATACAGGTCATTTTATTGATTTACTTTTGTTTTTTTTTTACAAAACCTGAATGATGGGTACTATTATTATGCCTCAGCTTCATTAGATCGAGTTCGCGACGAAAACGAGTTACCCGAAACAAAATCGGGTCTTATCGCGAACTCGGTGTAATGAAACCGGCGCTTTATAGGTTTCTTATCACCATCACATGGCAAAGCTGCACTCTAATCTTGATGTCTGAAAAGACATGTATCTAGGACCATTAAAATTAATAATTAAAAAAAGTTATCTTGTTTGACATAAAATGTCAAATGTCCCGTCAGCTGTGTTTACAAAAATTTGACAAAATTTAAATAAAACTTATATAACCAATATAAATTAAAACACTAATTTATGAATGAATATCTAAGATGGCATCGCGATGTAGATACTTTTGTAGAAGATTTCTGCAAATGAAAAGGTACTGTTACCCAACAATTCAACATCTACCGAAAGTTCCATTTAGTAGAGCTGTAGTGCCGTGTACGTTGGGATTTTCGTTATTCACATGGTTAGGATTTAACAAGAAATTAAGCGCGGAAGACGAATTAATTAATACTATAAAACATTGCGTACTGTTTATTCAAAGAGGTGAATACGACAAAGCCGAACAACTATTACATGTTGCATTGAGGCAAGCACAACAAATGCGAAATGAACTCAGTATAACGTATATTTACGATGTAATGGCCAATTTAGCTTTGGAAAGGGAACAACTGGATAAAGCTAAGCAATTATTCGTTGCTGTCACACAAAGAATAATGGCAGATGGTGCAAAAGAAGATGATCCCCGTGTTATACATATTAGTGCGAAATTGGCAAGAATAAGTCACTTAAAGAAGGAATATTCTACAGCTAAGTTAGGTTACGATTGGTGTTTAAGTAAGTTGAAAAATTTACCTTCGGATGTTATGAAGGATATGGAAAAACTTATAGCTTTGACAGAAGATTGGTATGGGCGTTTATTAGTTGACTATGAGAATAGTAGTAAAGGACTTGACATGATGATCAATTCATTGAAAAGAATGGAGAAACTGGAAGATGTAGAAAAGGAGCATATAGTGATACAGATGAATGATATTGCAACTGTTTGTGATAAACTGGAAAAATATGATGAAGGCATCAGTTATTTATTACAAGCTATAGAAATTGGTAAAAAAATACCTGAAATGAGTGAATTAGGAGCAGTTTATGTTAATTTAGGAAGGTTGTATTTGAGGAAGAATATATTGGAAAGTGCAAGAAAAAGTTGTGGAGCTGGATGGAAACTTGGTGTAATGGCAAAAAATGAAGATGTTAAACATGAAGCAGAGTTGTGTTTAAAAGAAATTAAAAACTTGTCCTAATTGTATATTTATTTAAGAAATAAATAAGTTTATTTATTAGAAAAGTATTAAATATAATATTGGTTTCAATTCTTACTTCTTTATGCCCAATTAAATGTAGTTTCATGTATGAAAATGACCCTGCAATAATTTAATTTAATTTTTTTTTCTTATCTTCAGTTTTTATTTTTTATCATCTATGTAGTAGGGCAGTGCTGTATCAACACTACTCTCTCTTCTCACCAGGATAGCATTTTAGTCTAGTAGCAAGTAGCATTTATACGAAAAAAGGGTTTACTACTGTTCTGACTAGTTTAAGCCTAAACTAATGCACTAGGGTAGCCATTTAGTAAAGAAATGTGTCCAATCAGCAACATTTTAGTAGAATAGATCAGTAAATCCTTTGTTCGGATACTTGCTACTTGCTACTCGACTAAAATACTATCCTAGTGTGTACAAGGCTTAAAGGATGATGAATTGCTAATTGTCTCCATAAAATAAAACAAGAGTTAATTTAAATTTATTTTATTTACCTAAAATCTCAATGAACACAAAGAGAAGATTTTAAATGAAATTAAAAAGAAATGAGTATAACTAATTCAAATGCATGGTAAAATTATCACATGTGTGATAAAACACAAATATTTTAAAATCAAATATTTGTTAACTAATAATTTTTGATATGTGTTATTGAGCACTTTCTTTTGTGACACTGAAAGGTTCTGCTACAACTTCTGTGTGTGTCTCAGCGATCACCACATCTTTAACGGGACGGTCATTGGCTCCAGTCTTGCTTTTTTCAATCTTACGTACAACATCCTGCAAGAGAACCATATTTTAACAATGCTTGTACAATTTTTATATTATAAATAACACATGTAAAACCCATTAGCTATAGCAATCAATAAATATCCTAATTCAATATTTTGTTAAAAAAATATACAAGGTCAAAACTTATGAAATGCAGGTAGTTGTAAAAAATATTAGAAAATGATCATAAAATATTTTAATACTACTCAGTATTTTTAAAGATGGTTAAAAATGTAAATAGTACCATTTATTTATACTTTTAATTGTAAAAATACATACCATGCCTTCCAAAACTTTGCCGAATACTACATGTCTGCCATCAAGCCATGGTGTTTTTGTAGTGGTGATGAAGAATTGAGATCCATTTGTGTCCTTTCCAGCGTTAGCCATAGACAACCAGCCGGCACCATAGTGACGCAACTTGAAGTTCTCATCCTCAAACCTTTCACCATAAATGCTGCGTCCTGATAAAAAAATACCCTCATTTTATAAATCTTAATATCTTTGAATATTTTTTGCAATATATAAAAAAAAAAATCAAGACTTATATCAATTTAAATTGAAAACGTACCACCAGTTCCATCTCCCTTAGTGAAGTCACCACCCTGGATCATAAAGTTCTCAATGACTCTGTGGAACTTGCTACCCTTGTAACCTTCACCTTCTTGCTTTTGAGCTAATTGGAAGAAGTTCTCAGTTGTTTTAGGAACTGTCTTTCCAAAAAGACCAATCACAACGGAACCGGCCGGCTCCCCACCAACAGTTAAGTCAAAAGTTACCTAAAAATCAAATTAGAAAAAATAACTACTAGAAATATTAGTCACTGCACATAAATGAAATAATGGAATAAACAACATTATCCAATAAAGCGTCACAAAGGATTTGAAATCTGACCTTTTATTGTCGAGTAAGTGAATACAACAAAGACGTCTCTAACGGAAACACGAAGCGTCACTGTATAAGTTCAGCGACCTTCTTATACTTGTTTTAAAAATATGCGATTTCTTCGAAGTCGCCTAAATTAAACAATACAAACAAATCGAAGTAAGCTTTACCTTGTGGGTAACTTTAGGACCCTTTGGAGTTTCCTCGGTCAAAGCTGTGGAGAATAGAAATAAGAGGCCAAGCACCGCTGCAATCGCTCCCATTATGACGAATAGTTTTGCCTTCCTTCTAGCTATTTTTACTTAAAGTACAAAATTATCTATTAATTAAAAAGTAACAACTAATTCCTATAAGAATTCTACACCATCACAAGTTATCACCGGTAAAACTTCTTCACAAATGTGACAAATATGACCGTGCCAACTTGGTTGAATGTCCACGTCATGTCAATGATCTGTCGTAAAAAAAACTTTATAGGCAAAATGTTTATAATTTTTTAAATTGCTATTAAAATAATTGAAATTAAAAGACTTTATTAAAACCAAAATTAAATGCTATTCAGATTACATAATTGTTAAAAGCATTTTTAAATTTAAAAATAATCGAAATTTATTCGATTCCAATAAGTAAATTAATCGAGTGAAGAGCGAGCAAGCTTACTCAATCAAATATCACATCGGACATCACTATTATGCAGCGTACTGAAACTGAACTGAACGAATTCTTGAAGATCAAGAATTGTTCGTAGTTGTGTTCATTTGTATTTGTATGGTGTCTTCTTTACAAATTAGATTAAAAGTGAAGATATTACAACAGTAAAGTGTAAAACCGTGTCCCTTCTTACAATGTTAGAACAGAGCTGACGTAATGAAACACAAATTTGATTACTAAAAGTCATGTTATGATTTCAACCATTGCTTTCGAATAATTTCGTAACACTACAATAAATGGGCTTTTAACATAAAAATGTACGGAATAAACGGATCCGATTTTCCCCCTGTTACCGAGGATACTTTTTGTAAATATGTGTTATATTACGAGATAAACAATTCGAGGTAATTCTTGATATGATGTCCTTGTTGGAATTCGTTTTTATTGTTATGCTTACTTCTTAATCTTTTATATTTTTGCAGGGTCCGTATCTGGGATTTAATAATTTTGATACCGAACGCTTTATTTGTGCTGTTCCTAGTGGTAAGGTTTAACAAGGCCCAGTTAAAATTGCGTGCTACGAGTAGTCCAATATTTTTGACGTTTTACTCATTGGTATGGGGCAATGTGATCATCAGCTTAATAAGATGTGGTGTTTCTATGACGGTTAATGCTTCGATGCCATTCGGTGGTCTGGTAGACAAGATATTATGGGTTACTGTGAGATTTTTTCTCTTAGCAACAGAAATGAGTGTGGTAATATTTGGATTGGCTTTCGGTGAGTTTTGTAAATGTTACTACATTATTTTGCTATCGAACGCTGGTTGGTTGTATTTTTAACATATTTAATTCCAGGGCATATGGATAGCCGAAGCAGTATTAGATATGTGTTACTGGCAACATCGTTTATTTCACTTGCCTTCACTATCACACAGGGGACACTTGAAATAGTGATGCCCGATGACATATTCCACATTGATACGAGAGACTATGATCTGTTTGGACACGGTGGAATGCTGTTCTGGTTCACATCATCATTGGTGTTTGCAATAATTTACTTCATAATCCTCTTGTTGCCTTGGATTCCTCTCAGGGAATATTTAGCTCTGCCAAGTAAGAAATTAATAATTATTGTTCTAGTTACCTTATTAATATTATAAATGTAAATGGATGGAGAAATGGATGTACGTTAGAAGTGATCCATAGCGGCTTAATGGATCTTGATGAAAGTCACAGATATATGACATAGCTTAAACAACACTTTTTTTTATGTAGATAGACAAAGCCCTGTGGCTTTTGCCTGTTCAAAAGCTATCCTGAGTTCAAAGACATGCAAGAAAGTTTATTTATTTTATTTATTTATTTAATTACAAAATAAAGTTACTAATGAATCATCAAGAAATATCCATTGCTAAACAATGGCCTTTCTAAAGTTTCATAAATTACATTCATTTAACATTAGCACATTTAAAAGAATTAGAAAATTGACAATAGCATTGCTAACTGATTATTTCCAAGTACCAATACCAAACATAACTTTGTGACAATGAGAAATCAAGGTCATTTTTTGCTAGTACTCTCTGCCCTACAAGTTTTCTTTGTGCTATGTAAAAACTGTTGAAGGTAAACTGATTCATAGACTGCTTTATTTATTTGAAATATCTAAACATTTTTAGACTAAATACCAAATACTAGAAAGTGTTAATTTTACACACGTAGAAATTTATGTTAAAACTAGAGTTTGAATTTATTATTATAAGATTGTATATATTTTCTGTTCCGATATCAAATATATTTGGCCAAACACATGCTAGTAATACATAATATAACCTCATACATATGAGGTTATATACATATAGGAAAAACTATATTTAGTTATGTATTCATTTCATACTATAGTCATTCTTCCTCATTGAAATACTTTCTTATTGGAATCTGTTCTTATTAAGATTAAATATATCAGGGCTTCCCAAACTTATTTCTTGTCATTCTTCTTTCAACAACATCCTTAGAACTTTGCCATATTTTTACGACGCCCGTCAATCCAACCCCCAAAAATACTTTCCAATTTGAATACCAGCCTAGTATCAGGTTATCAAAAACACACTATTGGGACATTTATATTTTTTATTTATGCGACGCCCTTGGGACAATGTCACGACGCCTCAGGACGTCGCGACTCACAGTTTGGGAAGCCCTGAAATACATGAATGCTTTAAGTAAACTCAAAAATGACTTGACATATTTAAAAAAATCTTATTCTATAGGATTTTCTAATAATATTCTATAAGCATTTTTTTTCTATATATTTAAGAAAAGTGGCATTTGATCATATTAATATAATTGTTCCAGCGAAACTATCATTTTACTTATACATTCTCCTACTGGCATTATTGGATACCACGCAGGCAGTGGGCGCAGGGCTCCTCGCGTGGGGCTCCATGCAATCGGGGCTCTGTGTGGTAGATGTCACCACTTGGCTATACTTCTCATTGTATACCCCGTTAGTTTATCATACATTCCTCAGTGAATTTTTCAGGTAAGTTTTTTGATTAATTAGCTTACCTTAATCCTTTGAGTTACGGGTGTCAGTTATGTTATAAAGTGGCAAATGAGCAAACGGCCACCTGGATTCGCTGAAATAGCGAGGCGACAGCTGCCCATAGACTGCCGTTGCCGGTGCGTTGCCTACCCTAAATCTTCGGAGTAGTAGTTCGACCCATGACAGGCTCCATTTTCCGTAACTCCATGACTAGCGCGTATTTTGCGTGACTTCACACATCTTTGAATTTCTTCGCTGATATGTCCAGGTCGCATCACGATGTTTTCCTTCACCGTTTTTTTTGTATGTATCAAAATAACTCAAAACTACTGGGCTGATATAGAAAATTCTTTTACTGTTAGAAAGCTACATTATCCTCAAGTAATATAGGCTATATTTTCCAATTCGATACAGACGAAGTCGTGAGCAACATCTAGTTATATCATAATACATAGATTTATTGTATTTCAGTGTGTCCCAGCCAAGCATTATGTTCTCATACAAAGCTCAGATGGACGAGCCCATGGAAGATGATCAGGTCTCTTTGCCCCACCAGCAGAGCTTCAGCTCACTCAAGACAGATTCTGATTATATCTATCAGGTAATAAAGGTCTAGATATCAAGGTAATATCAATTACTATGTTATTTTTGATAACAAAGTTAAATTGAAATTGTTATTAAAAAAATAGTGGTTTATTTTTTAGCAAAAATTTTACTTTTGCTCTTTTTATACTTGAAACCTTTCCAAATCAACTGACTTATAACCTTCAAGTTACTCAATAACATTTATATTTAATTTTTATTTTTTAAGTTATAGGTTATACGCACTACTTTTCGAATGTTTGATTTTTTATTTTTTTATCTATTATAAAGAGAAAAGATTTATATTTTTGTATGTATTGAAATAAGTCAAAAACTACTGAGCCGATTTCAATTATTCCTTAACCATTAGAATGCTATTTATTTATTCCACGCGGACGAAATCGCGAGCAACAGCTGGTATAAAATAATTGTCCAATATTTGTAGCAAAAATTTTACATTTTCATTTAATTTGTATTTATTAACTTATAACAAGTGTAACTGCAGTCTTTAATATCCAAACCAAGGATTTTTCTTCTTTATTAACGAACTTTCAAAAAGGCGAAGGTCTGTATGTATTTTTCGCCATAACTCAGCTCCTGGTTATCCGATATTCATAATTGTTTTTTAATTTAAAAGTTAAAATGTTAATAAATATACTGTTAATATATAATTTCTTCCAGCAGAGTAACAGTGTGTATGACAGTACTCTGTTCGAGGCGGGAGGCACCACGCCCATGAACCCCGTGTACAGCGCATCGCTGCAGAGCCCCGACTCCATAGTCTCCGGACAATCTATAGAGGTATCACCACACTTCCATACACATATACCATCCACATAATATAGGTATACATCCAAAGATATATTATAGTATTTCTCAAATATCCTGACAAAATCTCCCCTCATTTATACCCCTATTTAGTATTCAATGTTCCGAGGACATGTTTGATAAATACTATACCAATTTTAGAATTAAACATCGATAAATCAATGTGAGATAAAAATTAAAATACATAGATAAGGTAAATTGTAACAAGGGTTAATTTATATATAGTCAAACCTGGATTAGTAAGAAACCTCTATAAGCGAGAATCATTCTCTGGTCCCGGCGGACAACCTTCGTAAGCGAAAAGCCTGAGTAGAGAGAATCTCTTGAGGTTTCTCGCTTATGCAGTTTTCGCTTTCTTAATGTCGACCTCGATAAGCGAGACATATGTCGCGGTCCCCTGGATTCGCTTAGTCCAGGTTGGACTGTATTTGGATTTAGTTTTAACAAAAAAGTTGTTAACATTTATTGATTTTGAAGAAATGTTCCAGAACAATAATGTAAATGTTCTGAACAAAAATGTTCTGAAAAACCAAAATAATTTTGATATAAAAATAAACTTTAGAATTTGCTATCAAATAATAAATCTACAAAATAACCAGTGGGTAGACTTTACAAGAAATTGCTCTTACTCGTCATTAGACCGATGTCACGCAAAATACGGCCTTACGCCGAAGCAAGAACACATTTTTTCGCGTAAACTCGGTTTACTGGAGCCGTAGGGTTATAGGCATTATACATTTTAGGTGGTTAGGATTTTACTTGTGAAAAATCTGCTAACCTTTCATAAATAATGGAAGGATTAACAACAAAATGATTTAATATTTTACGTTCACTAAAACATTTTAAATATTCTGTTGCAAAAGTTAATTTCCCTATCTATGTATTTAAATGTACGTTAAAAGCATTAGTTGCTTGTCTATATAATTAAGATATCTTCGAACGAATTAACATCCAGTATTTAATGTATAATTTTGTTGCACTTCAATTTCAAATAGTTTATGTGATATGGCACCAGTGATCAACTAACTTGAGACTGTAAATACCATTTCCGCTTTAATAGTGTTATACAATGGATCCATCCATATTTCATATTAGGGTAAAGCTGTAACAGCTATTTGTAAATAGAAAGATAGCTGTACTGGTTATTAATTATTTTCTATCACCCTACGGCGCCATTAGACCGATGTCACGCAAAAAAACGATCTTACGCTGAAGTAAAACATCCGTTTTTATTAAGAACTCGGTCTAATGAAGTCATAGGGATAAAAACCTTTAAGTATTATAGATTTGTGTTTGGTCCACTGATATTTATAGATGGATAGGTCATTATTTGGAAATGAAAACTTTTACTTCGAAAGAAACGCGCCTGTTGACGTTACCTTACGGCTTAATTAGAAAAATGTGTGCATGCAGCAAAATCACCATTTTATCGTGAACTAGGTCTAACGAAGCCTTACAGTTACTGACAGTTAATTCTATCTCTATTATTAGTTCGACCTAAATCGCAACTGGTCAGCACCAACATGACAAAAAAAAACAAATTGAGAACCTCCTCCTTTTGGAAGTTGGTTAACAAGCCATAAAATACTACAGCTTATAACCTATCCATGTATAGAGGTCAGTGGTTGAGTCCTATCATAATATTGAACTTTTAGTCTATTCAATTACTCTCTTCGATTTGACCAGTTCGTTTAAAATTCACCCATAAGTCAATTAATATAAAAGTCCTAATCATGTTTACATTTCATTTATTTGGTCACTGTATGTTATTTATAACGAACAATTTCATATTTCTAATATATTGATAATTTAATCTCATTACTCCATGTGTAATTATTCTAAATTCTGCTTTATTTGTCCCCAAAATTTGAGGTTATGTTGATTAAAATAGTTTTTAATGCATTGTATATACAGTATTTACTGAAATCAATAATTATTATTATAAAATGTATACAGTTTGCACAAGTATGTTACTGACGCAAGTTCATTTATTTATTTTGTATGTAACATAGGTTATCCATGTTGCGACACCGTAAACAATAATCTGTCGTTTATATTTTGTGTCCCAATTTTGTTTAAATAAGTAACTATTTATACTGGTAACATACATTTTGATGAAGAAAATCTAAATTTTACTGTTTAACAAAGTGTGGGTATTACTAAAAAATACACATTAGCAAAGCTGTTATTTTATGATATTATTGACTTCTATTCCTTTATTTGTATTGAAATATTTTGTATTCTGTGATTATTTGCCTATAATTATGTTGTTGTTTTATAAATTATATTTTAAGAAATATCAGATCTGATGTATTTTTAATTAGTTACTGAGTATTTTTTAGCTTCTTTTGTATGTTTTTTTAAATATGTTGTCGGTGCAGTGCCCTCCGCAACAACTCAACACTCTGTTACATCTAGTATTGTGTTCCGAGTTGACAAGATATTTGAAAAACTACATAATTCGAGTTTTAACGATACAATTTTATAAAACCGAGTAGCGGATTGATAGTTGAGGCTGTAGGTTGAAAGATTAGTAAGATCTAGAGCATGTAGCTGATTTAGAAGGAAAAGGTAATTTGCAGGTTTTGAAACACTTGTAACGTCAGAAAAACCACCAACCTCTACATTTTTGGTTGTTATTAATGATTGTGTAAAAATTTAATTGATTTTTTGTCTATTTTTTTTCAAATAAGCCGGGCTTATTATGTCTAGTCTTATATTTTTAAATAATTTTAACTACTTGAAATTATAAATAAAAGATTTTTAATTGGAACATTTTTGTATAATAAAACTAAGTTTTAGTTTAAAGTTTTTTTTTTAAATTGTGAATGTCGGTAATCTGTAGAGAGATAGGAACTGTCTTTGGACAGGCAATAATTTATGTTCAATAGCTAAAGATTTTCGTTTAAAATTGATCAATATATTTTGTAAATATGTACTAATGAGCAACGTCAATTTATCCTCAACCGTCATAGCTGAAGACTACGTCAATTTTCCTTATTTTATTGTGATACCCTAATATACATGATGTTACTCACTCATGTGTAGTTTGTTTTAAGTGATATTTGGTTGGTGGCGTATATTTTTGTTATATTTTGTCTTAGGAAACTATTAAAGTAAATACTTTTACTGAAATTGCTTGTTTTTTTTAAACCTCTGAACTTATGTTTAGTAGACTAAATACAAGAATGTGAAACTAGCGATTGATATTTAATATTAAGACATCAAACGAATTAAAAGAAAACGAGAATTTCTATAAAACTGTTTTATTCCCAGTTTAAATTTGTACTTGAATAAAAGAATGTTTAAGTCCATCTGTTACGGATAACCTTTGTTTCTCATCCAACATGAGCATTTTATCTAATAAATCTTTTAGTTGTACTATCTTTTTCTCTTCACTAGATGTCAGTTTTTTGAAATATTGCTTCAAATCACGTTGCAGATCTCTACAAATTACCATATGGCTCATTTCAACAATCTTTTCTCTCTCCGTTACTTTGTCTTTTTTGCGGAGCAGAAAGTTATTTTGATTATTAAAATGTTGATCTTTAAATTTACTTCTTCTTAACAATTTGGTAGGAACTTTACCTTTCAAGTCCATGAAACATTTCAACATTTTGTTGTTGCAGCCTCCAGTAAAGAGGATATTGTTTGTTGCCATTTCATATATTGTACATGCTGTTGACCAAATATCAATACCATAGCTGTATGGAATACCCAAAATAATTTCTGGAGCTCGATAAAATCTTGAAACTAGATATGGTGTGGGTTCATTTTCATGGATTTTTGCAGCAGATCCAAAATCGCATAGTTTTAAAATATTTTTATTTTCATTGATTAAAATATTATCAGGTTTTATATCTGCATGTATCACACCAATTTTGGATAACAGTTTTAAAGCCAAAAATAGTTGTCTTGTGTAGCTCATCAAAGCTTTTAGACTGATTCCATTATGTTTGCCATATTTTTTCAACACAGATCTCATATCCATATAAAATGGTTCCAACACAAGGCAAAGATGTCCTTTATGAATAAAGTTTCTAAGTAATTTGACACAATGATATTTATCATCAGGATCATTATCATTGATTTCTTTTAATATTGCCATTTCTTTTAGACCTGTTTTTTGCATAAGCTCATTGTTTCTTATAATTTTGATTGCTACATCATTGCTATCAGATGTATGGTCTTGTGCGCGAACAACGTTAGCAAAGACACCTTGTCCTAGAATGGCCTTGATTGTGTATCTGTTGTTATTTATACAATCACCCACTCTCGCTTTATAATACCCTTCTTCATCATCCCAATTGTCAGCCAACACAACATCCTTGTCATTATTATCTTGGGTTATAACTTCAGGGCCTTTATTTTTGGGGAACTCATCTTTCTCTGAAAACATATCAGTTGTTTCCTTGACTATACTTTTTATTATGTTACCATTGTCGTTATTTTTTATTTCGCAGTCCACTTGGCTATTTTGAACTTTAGCATCATCTTCTATAATAATTATATCGTCTTGAGAGTGATTTAATTGATCCAATAGCCGTTTGCGTTGTTTTCGTCTTTGTTCAATTATGTATTCCTCATCTTCAGATTCAGAACTATGTATTACTTCTTGAATATCTGGTGATGGTTCTTTAAATATTTTAGTATAAGTATATTTTTTACTTTTGTCTTGATAATCTCTATTTATATGTTTTCGTTTTGTCTCTGGTTCATTTTTTAATACTTTCATATTATCCGAATATGTGTCATATTTTTCTAAATTTTCACAAAGTAATTTTCTCTTTTTTAATAATTCATCCATACTGAAGTTTTCCATAATTGGTAAAGGGGGAGTTCTTGAATCTGTATGCTTTGATTTTTTCCCGTGTTCCCTCACACTTTCTGTTTTCCTGTCACTTCTAGAACTTCTGTGATTGCTTTTTCTGTAACTTGTCCTATAACTTTCTGCCATGTCTATAAGCAATATAATTAAACAACTTGAATGCTGATGTTTAAGTCAAATGTGCTATCTGTAACCAAACATACGAAAATTAGGTTAAATGTCTCAAAAATGAAAATAACTGTATAATTTGTGGTAAGCTTTTGCTTGTGTTAAATCCATAATAGTTTTGCAAGTTGAAGTTACAAAGATAGCAAGTTTAGAGATATGTTTGTATAAGACAAAACTATTGAGAATTTAGCACAATTTGCGGTTAAATTCAATGTTAACTATATCATTGATTACATGTCCACCCTGTGAATTATCATCTGTATTGAATTCCAAACATTACTCAGATGTTAATCTTTTCATGTTGACGCAGTATATATCACATTTTCGAAGCGAATTAAATTCTTGGGTCGCTTTCGTTCACTTTACTTTCCCATCCATGGTTATCTATACAGAAAATTTATATGTTATTTAAATATTACATGTTCTAAATAACATAGGTCTATATTTTTTATCAAGTGTCACCACACTTTCAATTAATTAGAAGCATTGATACAATACTTACTCCTTTATATTCAAACAGTACACATGTCATGAATTTCAAAGTACAAATTAAATGTTCATGCACAAGCCAATAATTTTACATTATAAAATGTAAAATGCAATAAACTATAATGATATGACACACAAATAATATAGTAGTTGTCAGATATCTTGGTATATCTCAAACTAAGTTGTGAGGAAACAATTTTAGGCATATCGGGATGCAGATACTTCGCAGCATGTGATTGGGCCATGACCTTGGGTCATCAAGTAAGTAAAAAAACAACTATTAACCTATATTATAATTCAATATTAAAGTAAGTTAAAACAGCTTAATATATTAAATACAATAATTTTAACACATTTGTACTTTAAAGAAGTCAATATTCATGACATGAGCACTGTTTTAAATTAATTTTGCCAAATAAAGTACATAAGAACAGACTAAATTAGACTAAGAATAAAAATTAAACAACAATACCAAAGTTAGGTTAAATAATTTGTTTTTTAAACATTACATTATTTATTTTCTTCGTTTAATACCTATGTACGTATATGTCTATTCAGTTACTACGTATTATAATTGTAGTCTGTGTTCCTATGTACCTTACAAATAGATAGGTAAAAAAATCTATTCACTTAGTTTTTTTCATAAGAATAAAAACCTATGAATAACATTTCCTAAAAAGATTGTATTGTTTACAAATCCAATCTTTTTAGAAAATCACAGTTAAAGATAAAGATTTATTATGACAATAACATAAAAAAATATCCCAGACAAGACACGCATGATTTGCCTGAGACAAGTTTTTATTCGATAGGTATAGTTCGACGAATAGTTTGGGTAAAACCTGTAGACCTCGTTCAAATTTTTCTATTTTTAACGTTTAATACACATAACACCGTTTCATTTAATATTAATAAAAGATTTATTCAATGAATAAAGTTGCAGTCTTGCACAACATATATTTTTTGCAATTTTGCAATAAAATGTTAAGTCAGACTCGAAATGTCAGTTTCCCATTCCCATTCCCTTCAACTAGTCCAGACTAAAAATATGTAAAGTTCTCTGAAACTTATAAAAACAAACCCATTTACTTACTTCAGCATTTCCATTGGCGTGATATTAAAGATGAATTCATGACAATCATCAGGGATAAAGATGAATTTTAAATCAGTTCTAAAAATACAAAAACACTTGGCATAATGACTGCGAAAATGATACTTTTTTAACTGTCAAATTCAGAGGAAATAAAACATAACCCAACATAACCTATATTTAGTTTAGTGAAAAAATTTAGAATATTTTTTATATTTTAAAATGACAATGTTTGTAAAATCAATAAAAGCGATAAGTAGTTCTCGTTCCTTCATATTTGGCAGATCAATACATGTTACTAATGGTGAGAGAAGAAAGTAACTATTTTACTTCGTTCAGGTACAATCAGACACTACTGTTTTATTTTAAATAATGCATTTGTTACAGCTTTAAATCTTTATTCGCCAACTGCACTAGGTATTGATGGTTATCTTCAAACTAGAAAAAAGGTCAAGGAACAATTTTATAATCTTACCGACACATTTAGGGCCAAAATGAATGACTTTGTTTCTGAACCGAAACACATGATATTTACTGAAGATTTGAAAAATATGGTTCATATAGCTGAACCTACGGACTTGGATCTTGTGTTAAATATGATTAAAAAGTAAGTACACACTGTCTTAATAAGAAAAATAATTGAAGATTAAATAAAAATGGACAAAGCTGAAATCCCCAGATAGCTTGCTATTGGTACATTATTATTATTGTTTACAGGTTCAACAATCAAAATGTAGAATTTAGATTTGGTTCATTTATATTTGGTCCAGTTGTGATGAGAATGTTTCATTTCTTGGATGCACCCAATGAAGCACTAAAGGCAAGCACACTCTTTTCCGTAATTTTTATTAATTTTTAATTAGTAGTAGTTCGACCCATGACGGGTTCCATTTTCCTTCACTCCACAACTAGCGCGTATTTTGCGTGACTTCACACATATCTTTGAATTCTTCGCCAGTATATGCAGGTTGTATCACAATGTTTTCCTTCATTGTAGGAGCGTCAAAATTTTTAATTACCATATTTTCTTTTTAATAAGACATTTGTTTAAATTAGACTTTAATGGTATTTTATATGATTTTTGCTGCCAGTAAATACATTCCATAATTTTACAAAAATTACTGCCAAAATAGCACTGAAAGTGTTAACTATGAAATTAATTTCAGTCATTTGAAGATCCAGAAAATAGTGGTTTCTTTGACCAGCTTGTCTCGTACCAGATATTACTTGACTTGCTGTATAACCATGAAATGTTTGATGAGATGTACAGGGTGTTTGAAAAAGTACAAGAGAGACAGTTGAATATGACAAAGTTTCCAAAGTACCCTTTGATACTGGTTTTAGCTGCTTGTTATAAACAAGTAAGTAATCTTACTCCATACTAATATTATTAATACAAAATTATTTGAAGGTATGTCCATAACTATCTCTCTGAGGATCTCTGTGAAATTCTGCACAGATGTTGAACACAGTCTGAAAAAATGTACATGCTACTTATTATGTTTGTATTAGTTCTTTTGCTAGTTATGTGCGTAGTTGTTAATAACATATTTAATTAATAACCATTAAATGCTGTAAGTAATTTTGTAATTTGTAGAATACACAAAAAAGTTTGGAGTATGCAACAAAAATATGGACGGAAATGACAAGTGTTGGCACCGTGCCTGTCAGGAGAGCTGCCACATTGTTTGCAGGTATTGACAATATTGAACCTTTTCCACTGCTAAAAAACGTGTCAAAAGGCTACGCTTGGATGTTTTACCTGGATATAAAGTTTAGATGGATGGATGGGTGAATGTATCAATGAATGGTTGGATGGATGGATGTATGGATTGAAGGATTCAAGGAAGGAAGGATGCATGAATGGATTGAAGGATTGAAGGAAGGATGGATGAATGAATGGATTGAAGGAAGGATGGATAAATGAATGGATTGAAGGAAGGAAGGATGAATGAATGGATTGAAGGATTCAAGGAAGGATGGATGAATGGATGTATGGATGTATGTATGGAAGGAAGGATGGACGGATGGATTTTATATGCAAAGAAACACATGTTTTGAAAGTGGCAATATATAATATTTGTATATTATGAAAGTTTTTTGTTTTGTTTTTAGCTTTGGCTCTGAATCAAGGAGCTCCGCACATCGCCTTGGAGAGTATATCAATGCAAAAACCACATTATGTCACTGTTAGAAATATTAAGGTAATTCTGCAGATAAAAATATTTATTGTTTTGGTGTCTTTTATTAAATTAGTTATTTAAATTTCACAAAACAAATGTAATATTTTAAATTAATAAGCTGAATATTTTTGATAATCGTAATTTACCATTATAAATTTATTTATCATTATTATTATCTCGTTAAAATAGGGTTGTCAGAATATGAATTTTAACACACAAATTTTAAACATTTCCGACCATGTAAATAAATAATAATTTTCTTATTTCAGGTAATTGCGTTAGCTCAAGTGGGCCGAGTGGACGACGCTCTGCCCGTGCTCAAATCTGTGATGGATGTCGACTTGCCCGAGCAAAACCAGAAACATACATTCTTTGAAGAAACGGTAAGGATATGATGAATAATTATAGTTTAACCAGAAAAATAAAATACACCAAATTATTTAGAAAAATATAGTAGAATTAAATTCTTCAAACACTTTTATAGGTTTTAAATTTTGCTGGTTAAAATTACTAATATTATAAATAGAAAAGATTTGTTTGTATAAACTATTACGATTGCAAGAATTCTTACACCGTTAGAAATCTAATATTATCACAAGAGTAACATACGCTATATTTTTTTCTACGTAGACGAAGTCAGGAGTAAAAACTAGTATGAAATAATTGATATTGTTTTAGATATCGAAGGTGCAAAAATGTGTTGAGAAAACTGATAATAAAGATATACAAAAGGAATTCGAAAATATAGTGAAGGCACTTCAAGATCGTGACCTTATAGACAGTCAGGTAAATATAAATAATCGTCCGAATGTTCAAACGCCACTTAAATTTAAGTGTCGCTTAAAATCTAACTGACGTCAAAATTAAACGAGATCGCCGTAGAATTTGGAGTACAAGCGTGGACTTAAAATGTAAGACGCTCTTAAATATTTGATTGGAGTTTGAAAATTCGGCCGTTTGTTTTGCAATTTTAATACAATGGCTTTGGCTATCGCTTTATTTTTATTTTTATTCAAAGATTTCTTTTTATTTATCGAATTTAATATTTCTATTGTAAGTTAGATACATTTAACGGTTAACAAAACAGTAAGTTAGTAAAAATATTACAATGAGCACTCTCAGTAACAATGTTTTTCGGAAGATATATTTTAATCTATATTTTTTAAAATAATATAGTAACTTTAGTATTAAATTAATATTTTTTTCTTAGACTTTAGATTCTCTGGTGACGTCAGAGATAAATTTGACGAGCAAGACGGGGCGCAAGCCGCAAGCCATGCCGCAGATGGCTTTTGGTATGAGAAAAAAAAGACAAAACACAAGAGAAAATATGGTGTGATTTATGTGTGTGTACTTTTACTACGAAAATATTTAATTTCGATTGCTTGTAAATCTGTTTTTAGTTATGAATATGAAAATTTACGAATGGAAAATGTAAAAAAATGTTGAAATGAATGCGTAAAATGTAATATTTTGTAGTGATTTAGTTAATAAATTACAAGTTTTGTATCCGTACAAATAAACATGATAAATGTAAATTACCCGAAAATGTGTACAAAATGTAGTGTAATTCGAATAAAAAGTATAAAACTGAAGGTTTTTTTTTATTTATACCCAAGATCCAGGGAAGTAAAAGGAAGCGAGTCTCTACTTTGCAGTTTTTAAATAAAATAAAATTAAATTAACGATTTGCAGTTTATAACCTAAAATATATATATCAGCATAACGTGGTAAGGCAGGAAAGTAAACCACCGAGTTGACGACAATCTAAAAGTTTACAAAAGCAAGTCAAACAACTTATGAACTTGTATTTGCTGACGGTTTAATGTTTACTGACTAACCATTTGAAACCTCAAACGACTAATGTCATTAGGCACGGTCAATATGGATTCTAACCAGGCTTCATTAGACCGAGTTCGCGGAAAAAAACATAGTTTTTTGCGTGACATCAGTGTAAAGAAGTCCTATGGTTATTAGTTATTCTACGTGGAAATGTAAAATTAACATGAAGAAATAAGAGTTCAGTTTACAATACAAGAATTATTAAATAAAGGGTTCACCTGTTCCTTAATCAATAAGTTAGAGTACTATACCATTACTTTAAGCTGAGGACTAAGGACATACTTAATGGTATAGTTATCGCAAGGGAACGGGCAGAGTGTTGTGTTGTGTTGTGTTCTACTATATCTTAAAAAAATAAGTTTAAAAAATCTTACTTCTGTGTGTTTAGCTGTATGCTGTTTCTATTATAGTTATCATATTTTACAAGATGTACGCGGCTTATACGGTTTTCAATGAAACATCTGTACGTAAAAGAACTTTGTATTGTAAAAGTCGCGTACTGCATTTATTTGTTCTTTGAATGCCGCAAGCCATCTCAGTTCCGTTGCTTTTATTTCAATATACGCATTGTTTTTGCATGGATAAAGTTTATGTCAAGTCTTTAAAAACTGTATTAAAGTTTTGAGTAACGTTCTAGAAAATGGAATAAGTATTATTATTTAAATCGAAAACTTTATCTCTACCTCTACCCAAAGAACTTTTCGATTGACGATATCGCCGATGGAATCAACAAAAATGTGTAAAACTGACAATCGATAAGTCATGTGGTTGTCATGTGTTAAATATCGAACGGCATTGTCAGTTTCATACATATTTGACGTTCGCTTCGTAGCGAATGTATTTCGGGTAACCTCCCTGTGCCTCTTGTGAGAAATGGTATTGAAAAAGCTTCTGTTTAAAAGAATCACAGTAAATGAACAGATGTAGGTTTAGGAAGATATGTATGGATTGTGTAAATGGTTATATGCGTGATTAAGGGTGTGACCCTAACGGCCGAATATTCAAATGTTTAAACGTCGCTTAAAATCTAAGCGGCATCAAAACTAAACGAGAACGCCGTAGACTTTGAAATTTAAACGTGGACTTAATATGAAAGATGCTCTTAAATAGTTTAGTAGCGTTTGAAAATTCTGCCGTTTGTCGGACAAGGACATAGAGATGATTGAGGCTTGGTAATGTGAACAATTGCTCATTTCATCATATAAATGCAGTTCTAAATATTGTATTTATCTGTCATTTGCAGGTAGTTAGGACACGCTAGGTATATACGTGAATCAGCGTGCGAGACAATAATGTTATTTGCAGCTGTCATAAACACTATCGATCCGTAAATTACTGTCCACCACACATGTAACTTAATAGGGTTATTGCTAATTAGAATTTGTACTAATAATCTATATCTATACTAATATTATAAAGAGAGAAACTTTGTATATTTGAATTTTTGTAGGTTATGAAATAACTCTAGAACTGGGCCGATTTCAAAAAACCTTTCACCATTAGGAGAGAGCTTTTTTTTTAACGTCAGGAAATGCGTTTATGCTCCCTTAAGCCGGGCAGTGCAATGGCGTAGGGAGTGTGTGACTCGCTGGCCACAGAAGGTGACCAGAATACCTACTAAAACCTGACCACCCTCAAACAGCATTACGGCGGGACCGTAGGCACCTGTTGGTTTCGTCCACAGTCACCATTAGAAAGCTACATTATCCTCGAGTAACGTAGGCTATATTATTTAATTCCACTCGGACGAAGTCGCGCACAACAGATAGTTGAATAATAAATTAGTTTATGTCTGATTTGTGTCTAAAATTGATCTAATCAGGTTTTAAACGATGAAGGCAATTGATTTGAATATTTTTATTATAACTTTTAATATGATTAGGTAGATTATAAAATGACGAAATTCACAATAGTTCGTTACAGTCAAGGGCCCCCGTAAGGGCTATTGGCGCCTATGTGTAAAATGATTTTGGCGTATCTTAAAATAAAGCAAAGAACTAAACCTTTTTTTCATTCATGGCTTTAGGGTGGCGCCCGTGTGCATTGCACACTTTGCATATAATAGTAGCAGGGGATCTGGCGACAGTCATAAATAGATATAGTTTAATCAAGCTGTGATTAGTTTGTGTTTAACATCGGTGCTCGCAGTAGAGTTCCGTTTTAATTAAACCAAGTGCCGATATTGCCTTTTATAGGTTTGGTGTGAACGATTCGCTGTCACTCCCCTTACGGCTACAACCTGTAATTGCATTAAGAGTTAATTAACTTTAAATTGTGCATTCTACGTTAAAAGGCCCCAAAATTAATTAAACTTTTACTTAATTGCTTTTGTTCTGTTTTCATTTGTTTTTGTGTTACAAAAACGGGATTACAATTAAGACCGTTATTGTTATCTTTTTTTTGGACATGAGAGGGATGGCAATATTATTTCACATATTTTACTAATTAAAAAATTTTGAAAACAACATGAAATACACACAGTGCAAATCTGCATGTTCGTCTTTTTATATAAAGGAGTTAAGAAACCACAGCATTTTTTTTTTAATAAAGATAGTTCTGACATTTCTCTCATATAACTTGGAATATAACTTGAAGAGATTAAGTTGGATTATAAGATAATACTAATACCCTTGAAGTTGTTAACAAGGTCTCTAGTTCGCTTTACAATGAATGTATTAACTACAAGTTCTAGAGTTAGTTAACTACAATAGTTCTATCTTTGCAACTACGACATAAAGTGATAACCATTTTGCTATGTCTAGTATATTCCGGGCTATGATAAGGATGATATTTAAAACTATTTATCACGCTAACATATATAAAAATAACATTTTATTTTTAAAGACAGTGAGTTATATTATAGTTTAAAGCACCATTACACTAAATGTTGTACGAAATTACCTACTTTATTGTAGCACAAGGTGGGTATGTGCATTTTACAGTGTAAAAACATATATGTTTTAGTTACATTTTAAAATGTGAATAGCACAGGTAGGAGCCATTAAAACAATGCGACAATAAAACTGAAAGCTCTTCAAAGATTAAATAGAATCTTATGGCACACTAAAGCCGAGAAAAGTTCCAAGCTAAAATATTTTAACGACAATTTAACGAGAATCGTAAATTATATTTCAGTGGTTCTAAAAGAGAGTAGATCAGCACACTTTGTGTTAAAATTTACTTTAAAAATAATAATTTAATTATATCCCAGGTAAGATGGAGAAAATGTTCAGTCACCAATTATTCCATTCCTTAGCTCTTTAAACCGCTTCCAGTAATTTCTTAAGACTAAATAAGAAATGTTAATTTGTTATTTACGACTACATTTATAAACTTAGGACAAAGGTTGAAATATAAAATGAAGTCTTTGTTTAATATTCAATGCTTTATTTGTGCATCTTTATTCATGAACGTCTGGAGTGAGCATTACACAACCAATACAATGCAAATGACGATTGAAAAGTGCTTTTAACTGGAACTTTCTCGTTAAATATAAATAAGTATTTTAAGATGTACAACCTTCTCGTATTTGATTTCTATAAAAAGAATTGTTAATACAAATGATTCATAATAAAAAAGTCTACATTGCATGATTTAGAAAGCGTATTTCACAATAATAGAGGCAATGTGGATATGGCGGAGGAGGGAACTTATAGGAAGAGAAGCTATCCTCGTGCTGTGCGTCTCCTTCGTAGATTAAGGGTAGGCAACGCAACTGCAATTGCAGATGTCTATGAGCATCGGTCGTTTTGCTATTTCAGATAATCCAGGCGGCCGTTTGCTTGTTTGCTACTTTATAATATTAAAAAAAACAGTAGTCAATTAACATCAGTCATAACGTTACGAAAATATAAATATTCGTGATTTATTTTATGTATTAACTATTTTGAATAAACAGATATGACGTCACAATATGGCGCAGTTTCATTTATTTTATACGCACTGTATATTTCTGTATGTTCTCTATATAAATTGTAAACCGCAATGGTAACAAGTTATCCACAACTTCAGTAACAATACGAAATTCAAGTAAAAATAGGCTTATCGATGTTTCCACTTTGTCAAAGCTTTGTTGTTTGTGTTTTGATTTATTAAGTGGATTTGTCTATATAAAGCATTCCATAGTTAATCCGACGTTATTGAGAATATTAAAAAAGTGGATATCTGTTACTTCTAGGTACTTAGAAAATATCAATATAAAATCGATTACATGTCAGTATTTTAAATGCGTTTCGGCAGTGCAAGGTTCGACAGACGTAGCAACGTAGGAACGTCCATCTGTCGAGCCGCTTGGAATTACCAAAAGTATTTTTCGATTGGCGATATCGCTAATTGTCGATTCCATCAGTGATATCGCCAATGGAAAGATACTTTGGGTAATTCCCTGTTCACGTCCATAGCAAACTTAACAGTCGAAACGCGTCTTAAGACAGAATCAATTTATTTCAAGGAACGCATGAAGTATTGCAGACGATGTAACTCTGACATAGAAGACGATTCATCGAAACTGTTATTTGTCAATGTCATTTCCCCTTACCATAGATTAAAAAAGGCAGATGGGACATGACATACGTCATACTGACAACGACTGGGACACATTTATACGAAATATACGTAACGTGACAAAGACATTAAAAGATCTTTGATCCCTTTCTCCATATGCGATTTTGTTTGTTTGGGTCTTAAAATAAGACCCAAATAAATGTGACGTATCACATAATTTTTCATACGTCCCAGGCAAAGGCTTGAGACACGATGTTATTGGTTTAAAACCATAAAGTGATGCACTGACTACATACTTATGACGTAGTCTAAGGCATTATTTGTCTCTCAACCGTATACGCTATTGCTACTTCTATATATTTCTCTTTCTACGCCCCTCACACTTTTAGTGAATTACCTTTCTTCAAACATATTGTTAGACTTTATTACATCTGTTTAGGGAAGACAAAGTGAAAAAGTTAATGTATTGCTTTCCAGTGAAAATAAATAAATATATTTACAAGGGAATTTTTATTGAATGAAATAGATATTCCTAATACCAGGGTCCTAAATCTCAAGAAAAAAGGGTCTCTAATAATTTTTATGAAACAAAACGCTAGCCTTTGAGCCTTTAAGGTATAAAAGGTAAATATTGGATTTATTTTTGATAAAGGTTCAATTCCTATACAATATTTTATAACAATAAATATGTTACAATATGAATCTTTTCCATATTATGTTTTAATTTATACATATTCCGCTTTATTCCGAAACGAGAATCGGCGTTATTATTGTTGTACTTTCAACGTTTGGTACTGGTACTTCCATAAAATTTATTCCAAAATACAGAACGTCCTTTTTCCTGGTACTTCTTATGATACATAATTCGGTCCAACGAGACCCCTGGTTTATCTTATTTAGTTCTGTTAAAGTGGTTGGTTGATTGGAGATCGGAGAATGAAAGATTTGAATTTATATAACCTTTAGTTTTATTTAAGGAGCACATTTTTCTAAGAGCACATTTTTGTAATAGATTTTTGAAACAGGAAGAGAACACAGATTAAAAAATATATTTGACATATACGCGGGACGTTTCCCATATTACTCCTAGATGGCGCTAGTTGTATTGAAAAGATTATAA
>QDHC01000733.1:1080192-1097337 GCA_013186455.1 Papilio dardanus tibullus | reverse complement strand
CCTTTCTCTTTCTACGCCCCTCACACTTTTAGTGAATTACCTTTCTTCAAACATATTGTTAGCCTTTATTACATCTGTTTAGGGAAGACAAAGTGAAAAAGTTAATGTATTGCTTTTCACTGAAAATAAATAAATATATTTACAAAGGAATTTTTATTGAATGAAATAGATATTCCTAATACCAGGGTCCTAAATCTTAAGAAAAAAGGGCCTCTAATAATTTTTATGAAACAAAACGCTAGCCTTTGAGCCTTTAAGGTATAAAAGGTAAATATTGGATTTATTTTTGATAAAGGTTCAATTCCTATACAATAATTTATAACAATAAATATGTTACAATATGAATCTTGCAAATCCTATAAACTTTTCCATATTATGTTTTAATTTATACATATTTCGCGTTATTCCCAAACGAGAATCAGCGTTATTATTGTTGTACTTTTTACGTTTGGTACTGGTACTTCCATAAAATGTATTTCAAAATACAGAACGTCCTTTTTCCTGGTACTTCTTATGATACATAATTCGATCCAACGAGACCCCTGGTCTATCTTATTTAGTTCCGAGTGTCCTGGTCCCGAATACTGGATATTGTATAATCGAAGACTTTTTGGTCGTTGTTTATCGCAGTACTTTATACATGTTTTCGGAATAAGGGGGTTTAAGTTTTACGTAATAAGATGATTTTAAAATTTATATAATTTATGTTTGACACATTTTTAAAAAACAAAAAATCAGTACATTTAATTATAACTTACTTAAATATTTAGTACTAGCTGCTGTGCGCGACTTCGTCCGCATGGAATTAAATAATTACTCGGGGATAATGTAGCTTTCTAATGATGAAAGAATTTTTGAAATCGGCCCAGTAGTTCTTGAGTTATTTTAATAAAACAAAAATATAAAAATACAAAGTTTCTCTCTTTATAATATTAGTATAGATAACTTAAGAAAATATAAGGTTTAATTATATGCAACATTTTTTTGCCATTTTTCTACCATGCATGAGATAGGATTTCAAATTAATGTAAGATAAAGGCATATGTAAGTTTACTTCAGTCAAAGTTTATGTCAATATCAACATCCCTAAAGTTCTGTTTGCAGCCCTACTTGTGAAGTTCCCCTGTTGTCAGCTAATGAGATCCTAACTTCCCGCATCATGTCACGTATAAGAATTTTGAAGACTACATTACATATATTCTTAATTTCCTCTTTTTACTAATATATTATTTATAGCAATAGGTATTAATAAATATATCAATAAATTCCTTATTTCAATTTAGAAATATCATAATTTTATTTCGTCAATAACTCCGTCATATTTTTATGTAACAAAATTACGTTTGACTCCACAAAGGTTAAAGCGTTTAAGCAATTTAATTGTAATACTATAAACAAGTAATTCTGTAGGTTACACTGCCACACTCAGAGTGATAAAGGCTACTTAAGTAGACCTTAGTTTATATTTATTATATCTAGATCTAATCTACATTTTGAGACTCTTTTAATGGCCAATTAACGACTGAGTTTAACAACTAGAGAGATTTCTACGACCAGAATCATTATCGACATTTGGTAGAGAAAAGAATCTAAAAAAAAGGTAATGTTCGACCCATGATGGGCTCCATTTTCCGCAACTCCACGACTAGTGCGTATTATGCGTGAATACACAAAAAAATAATTACATACTTATTAGAATTCATTTCAACTGTAATATGGCGAGTAAGGAAAAAAGTAGCAAAGTTAACGTTTACGCGGCATCAGGGTAAAAAATAAACATTGTTACCTGGGGCGGTCGCGGCTTCGTTTTACTCTTTTGTTGTCCATTCAAGCGCTTTGTTAGCTTCGTAACTACCTGTAATTAACAGGAACTTTTTATACTGTAAAATAATACGTCTATGGAAAATCTATAGATATTTTCTAAGCATTATTAAAGAGTCTTTTAAAAATCTAAATGATTAACTAAGGCAGTGGCTTGTGAAGTGTCAATTAATAAAGATTTTTAAGACATAGTTTCATAAAAAAAAATAACTTTGGTATGTGGTGTAATCCTAATGCATGTCTTTCACTTTTTTATCTCAATTTCTTCGAATAAAATGATAGAGACACAATGCTTTTCTACTATTCTCCAACAGTGGAAACCTTGAGTACTATTCAAATATTACCTAAATATGTCGTAAGATTCTTAGAGAGGTATACTCTTTCGCTTTTTATCTCAATGTCTTCAAGGAAAATGAGAGAGACACAATGCTATTCTATAGGTGTCCTATAATAGAAACCCTGAGTACATATTTAAATATGAACAAAATATAATAAAGGCAACTTATTCAAGTAATTACGTGGTGTAGAATATAGCTACGACAGCAAACTCCGTCGGAAGCGCTCCCTAACACGATTAAGGGGATGTAGCGAGCTAATCTGATGATATAATTAATGTTCCGACATGGACACTCACGTCGTTAACGGAATTCATCTTAAAATATTCTTACATCGCTTTAAAGGACGCAAGAAAACCACCACAATAATTATCATCATTTCATTATTGTTTTGTTTTAAATATAAAACTGACTATAGAGTATTAAATATTCTTTAAAATAAGCATTAGTTATTTTCTTACTTAATATTATAAATGCTGAAGTTAAAAAAAAAAAACTAATTAGGGTGACACGATGACCCGAAATGGGCCTTGGACTCTGACAATAAATCTAAAAGTTTAGATGGCTGAACATTTTTGAAAGAAATTTGCATAGATGTAGACTATAGTTTTGAAAAATACAGAGGCTACTTCCTATGTTCATTTTTTAGTTCCGCTCGGACTATAATTATTAAATAATAACAATTTTTTACAGCAACTTTCCTCATAAAACTGTATTGCTACACCTACACGTTTCTTAAATATGTCTTTTATATTTTTAGCTATATTTATATCGATCTAATAATGTCTAAATGTCAAATTCATTGATGGCTATTTTACTACGTCACCAAAATATCTCATTTACTTCAGGTTCAATAAAATTAGATTTAAAATAGATCAAAGACATACCTTTAATATAGAAAAAGTTACATCACTTATCCCATTATAACCGTGGTTTTTGTAATACCGAAATACCTGAGCAAAAATATCTACACTTAATTTTAAAGTTGAAACGTTTAAGTATTTTTTTGTATATTTGTAACGCATAAAACTCCAAAACTACGAAACCGATTTGAAAAAATCTTTCACTATTGTAATGCTATCCCCGCGTGTGTAGTGTTAAAAACATTTTAAAATGGCCCCTAAGAAAATTACACGCATAAATACGAACAATAGAAAAGCATTTAGTAATTCTATCGTATTGTCAAAGGCAAATAAAATTAGATTCTAATTACTAATCTGTCCCAAATAAGAAAGTAAACGTAGAAGAAATGTTAATCTCTTTGATAAGTCACTTTGTTATGTAAACAGATTGAGATCTTCGTTAATGGTATTTATTTTTAGAGGATTTGATACTGACACCGTACGAAAATAGAGTATATTCAAGTCAATTTATATCGTATGATTATTTTGTGCTATTTTTTTTTATTAAATATTTAAATGGCTTTGAGCTAACGTTACATTCGTGTTGCCAGCATTCGAGGCTAGAAATCGTTGAGGGAAATTAATATACACTTTATTCCGGTAAAATTGTTTAAAAATACTATAACAGTATTTATATAGGCTTAAGAGAAAATTATATTAGCATTTTGTTTTCGCTTATAGACGCAAACTTAGTTGAAGGAAAACTAAACACAAGTTTGAAGCCGAAGTTTTCTCGCCGTAGGCTGAACATAAATAAGCTATCTCAGTCGTGTCATTCAATGTTTTTACAATATTTTAAAAGTATTTTTCTTTTAAGTATGAATTTTACTAACGTTGATTTAAGTTATGTTTCTATAATTTACAATTCGGAGAACAAAACTTCTAATAAAAAGATATTTATACTTCATAGTCTCAAACTTTTTTAGACGATTTTGTCTTGATTTATTCATTTTAAATTATTGTACTGAGTTTACAGATGTAGGTTGTGAATATTCTTTAATTTTATTAAACCTTGGATAAGGATTTAGATTTGATAAATATATTACACATTAGTATATAAGAAACAATGATATTTCATTCAAAATCTAACATAAAATGTCTGAATTCTAGATAAAATTATACTAATATTTCCGCTTTAGCTTGTTAAAGTTTCTTAGAAACAGCACAACGTTGTCCTGATTGCCAGTTCAAGTATTAACAAGTTAACTTAGAGTTTCTTAAGCTTATTATCACAATAATTAATTTGATATACTTATACTAGGGAGACCGAAGTGCACTCCGACAACAAATCTCTTATGATGGATTTTATTTAAAAAAAATAACAGTAGAAACTAAACGAGAAATTTAGAAAACTTGTTCCAAAAAGGGTCTTTTATTTTTTATTCAGACAATTATTTTTCAATTATGTTTTATAAATGTTCTCTGTTTTATCTAGCTAACGTAAACTAAAGCTTTTTCAGATGTGCTCCTAACATCAACATAGAAACGCACTTTAAGTGCCTACAAGTTCCTTTATGAAATTTCTCTAGAATTTTCCATCTGATTGCACACTCGAGTATATCCGAAATTTCCATGTGTTCAGTAATAAAATTATAAAATTTCTTTACCAAAAATGATATGCTACTTTAATTTATAAATGATTGATCAATTTTTTTTTTAAGTTTTAGATGGATTCTAATGAAGCAAAATATTCAAGTAATTTTATAAAAAAATCGCAAACATTTTTAGAATTATCCGGATACATCCTTCACACAACCCATGTTACATTTGGGACTTGACAAGACACATCTGTGTATATCCATAAACGGTTAAAAAGCCTGCTTTATTTTTTACAACTAAATCAAAACAATTAACATAAATTGGAGATTTATGTTTATAAAGACTACATACGTTAAAGTCGGCATATCAAAGGTTCGGTTTAATTTATGCGGGCACATGAAAGGTTGAGTGACTTCCAGCCGGGGGCAAAATAACATCGCTTTCAAAACTTCGTTCTCTGTTATGTTACATCTATTTTGTTGTTTTCAATAAAGCCGACTGCGTATCTTTCGAAGCCAGAAGGAATTATAATATACTTATTTGATCTGTGGCATTATGTAAAACATTTCACAGAATTAAATTATAATAACTTAATGCTTCTATTAACACGTTGAGTCCGGCACCGAATCTGCTGTCCTTTCCGTTCAGCCGGCAGCCAGCGAGCGGTAAAATGTTGTATGCTATCGCATACAGGATATTGCTTACTAGAGATTACTTTGGTACGAATGAGATACGGAATTCTTCTTTATCCGCGTCAGCAAAACGAAAATTCTAGTGCCGGTCCCCAGGGACCGGCGCTGGTCACACGGAAAGTTCGCTGCCGGTCCTCAGGGACCGTTGCCGGGCCCAACGAGTTAAAAAGCTCAGGTTGACTCATCCATTGTTACTACATCTTAATACCTAATGATTTTAGCATCATCTTGTATTATTTGCGTTAATATTACAAAATCGTCTTTTGCTATATTAAATGAATTTGCGAGTAAAAGTAATATTAACAAAATAAGTCTTAATTAATGGTTTAATCTTTAATACAATTTTTTACAATGTCAATCTGATATTTTCCGCAAAAAATCGTTACAAGGTTTCAGTTATTAATAAAAAACAATTGAACGCGTTTACAATTGTTATTCATTTCTTTTACTCATTGTTATTTAGTCACGATCAGAACGTGACATTTTGCTCTACAGTACGATTACAGTTGACCAGTCTTGAAAAGATTATTAAAATAAATAACCTAAAAAAGTTCAAGACAATTTATGTTAGAATGGCGCCAGAATAACCTGTATGAATAATGTCATGTTATTTGAATCCTACGGCTTCATTAGACAAAGATTATGCGAGTTCGCGATGAAAACTGATTTACGCCGAATCCAAATCTCCGAAAGAACAATATCAATACGTATCTATAGTTAGTAAAAATCATTACGTAGTTTTACCGTGATAAAATCACGTACAAAAAATAATGTCATGTCACAGTCTTTTGTTTTGGAAAATTAAGCAATTACTAAGCATGACGTCACTCGAAAATAAGTAGGTGCTTACTGTTAAATTGCTTGTAATTCGAGATCCATAGAGACAATCCATAAAGTTAAATTATTCGACTGCTAAGATTTTTAGCTTAGAATAAACGCTTTTTATACGCAGATAGGAAATTATCGGTCGAGTTCAAACGCGACTCTAATTTAAGCATCGCTTAAAATCTAACTGGTGTCAAAATTAAACGAAATGCCGTAGAATTTGGAGTCTACGCGTGGACTTAACATGTACGACGCTCTTAAATATTTAAACGGCGTTTGACAATTCGGCCGTTAGACTTTATTTAACTTTTAGATTATTTCTAGTATTACTGATACAATGTTAATTTAATAATTGTATCGTGCACCTTTTATCGCGTAGTGGAATATGAAGTGACGATTTTTGGTAAGTCACGTAGAAACCGCACCCTTGAGAAGTAGGTCAATCTTTATTTGAATATCTCGAGTATTTTTAAGGTCAACATTCTGCTGCCAAGTTTATTAAGAATGAGATACTTGTATCTTCGCGGACTGAAAAAGGTTTATTCCTTTGTTAACACAACGATGTCGTGTAATTGAACGTGCTACGAGGAAAAATTTCGTGGATAATATTTTTTATTACGACTAAAAAAACCGTATAAAATTAAGATAAATCTTATTTTAAATACAAAAATACAATAATGTCCTCTTTATTCGATAAATGTGTTTATCTTCCGTTAATATTTGTTTTTATTTTAGGTTAATTTTTGCATTAGAAATACCATACAATTAAAAAACTGTAATTTCATTTATTTGTTGCAGACGTGCGTAGCGTTTAGCTACGACGTAGGCGTGTGCTACGGCATTTTAAAAGCTTTGTCCCTCTTTTAGGTCTGTACATCAAGTTATTGATTGATAAAGTGCTTTTACTTTGTTTTGATTAAAAGGCGTACACGTGCAATTAATGTAATTGGTTTTCCTCTCCACAGTGCTTTATAATAGAGTTATTTTAAAACAAATCATGTAATTTAATATTTTTGTTTTAAAAACAAAAGCTATTCGATTACAGATAAAAACCAATAAATATATCGTAAAGAGAAAATAAATTAGGCATTTTTTAACCTCGTTGAGGTGAAGAGAGTTAACAATTATTGTTATTAATGTAATTAAACAGAAATAATAAAACAATAAACCCAAAATCGCTTACTTTTTTATGTTGTTACGAAACTTTTTTGCTCAATGTCCTTATCTATACTAATATTATAAAGAGAGAAACTTAGTATTTTTGAATTTTTCTATGTATTGAAATAACTCAAGAACTACTAAGCCGATTTAAAAAAATCTTTCCCCATTGAAAACCTACATTATCCCCGAGTAACATAGGCTATATTATTTAATTCCACACGTACGAAGTGGTGCACAACAGCTTGTATTTGATAAATAAAAGTTACAAGTACATTCTCGTCCTTTAAAGTTGTATGTTTTTGGTGATGTCAAGTCATCCTCAGAGTACCATGATTGGCCTCACTTACGAAGTTTCACTCATCCCAGCTAATGAGATCAAAACTTTTCCTTTCCTCGAGTCACGTACTTGTTAATGTTTTGTTTTATTTTCCTGCTACAACTAAGGAGTTTTACAATTCAAAAACAGCTCAGGGGATTAATAAATGTATAAATAATGTATATAGGATGTATTCTCGGATTTTTTTTACATAATCTTTGTCAAAATATCTTTTGAAAGCGTAACACCATCTTGGAAATTGATAATCGTTTATTGTACGTCAAAAGCCGTATAACCAAGGGTAAGAATATAAAAAGTGACTTTATGTCTAGGTGTATCATTTTTTATTTAATTCTAAAAAGTAAATTCAATAATTATTTTATTTTTTTATTTGTTTGTTTACCGGAATGAAAGTCAGAGTTGCTAGTATCGTAAAAAATTCTTTTCTACTTCTATCTGTGTGTTCAAAACCTACGTCTCAAGTTGTTCGAGTAAAAGAAACAACAAAGAAAACAAACCACATGATACGTTTCTACAAATTTTTATTTTATATGTCAAGTGAAATCTCGAAGCTTTGTTGCGGCCGTGCATTTTGCTTGAGCACTATTTCGTGTTCAATAGTCGAGAAAACCAACCAGTATAAAATGATACAAACTCACGTGTAACTTTGAACTTTATGTTCATAACAATAAGGACTAGTAATTGAAAAGTTTTATATAACTCGCATACGTCTACATTTACCATTTGAGATTTTTGTAAAGGTCGTTAAGGAGTTATTTTGATATGTAGAAAATGTTGTATTTACCATTAAAAAAGACAAAGTATTAATGAATTAACCGTGTAGAACTATTATTTTGAATAGGTCATAAACAATGTTTTTTTTACCTATTAATAGGTTCAAATCTTTAAAAAAATATGTCACTCGGGTTCGCTTGACGTTATCATTCATCAACGGCCTAGTTTATTCCTTGATTGACATTCGATCAGATTTTAGATTAAGCCAGCACCAATTTAATGGAACTGTTAATGTTTTTATTTTCACAGAAAAAAAAACAAGCTTTTGTTGTGTTCGTTACACATATTCAGTTATTTTCATCGATTGGTTCAAAGATACATTTGTCGACAAAAAAATTAGAATTTCAAGTTTAGTATGCTGAAACTGTGATATTTTAATACCAGTTTTATTTAATTACGGGGTTATTTTAGCAGTACTGATTTTCCAAAGCTGTATACCTATACAAAAACATCAATTTGCATGCATACAAGTTACACCTCTATATCGTTTACATGTTTTGATGTATTCCAAAAATACATATGTATTTTCTTTCCCCAACATATTTTATTAAATTTGTTATTCATTATTCATGCCTACAATTTCGGTATTGCGCTCCGTGTTTAAATTAACTTAGTGAAACCTTAAATATATGAAAAAAAACCAGTATTTTTAACATTAAATATTGTAAGTCCAAAATAAAAAAAAAATATTAAAAAAGTTAATTATAATAAATACAAAAACATTTTGTTTTCATGAGAAACGAAAAAATAAAGCTTATAACCGACAATATAAAATTATCGAACCAAAGGTTATTTTCCAGGCACGTGTATAAATAATAACCTTTGTTTACTTTCACCCTCCGGCATTACAAGGTCGGATTCAAACTTCGCGTGGTTGAAATTTTACTAATTCTGTGTAAATATAAGAAAAAACCGTTACAATTATTCTTAATATTTTATTGACAGATCAAGCTAAGAGACCGTTTTCATTCGAATACTAAAAAAACAACAGATTGATCTAAAGATTGGATTATAAATTTGAGCATTAAGAGGTACTAACAAGCCGAAGTACGCTCGGGTATCGATGAAATAGTGAGGTAAGGTTCGACCCATGATGGGCTCCATTTTTCGCAACTCCACGACTAGCGCGTATTTTACGTGAATACATATCGTGAATTTCTTCGCCGATATGTGCAGGTTGCATCACCATGTTTTCCTTCACCTAAGAGCGTCGGGTAAATATGAAATAGTAGCAACCCTTATGTACGAGCAAGTTGATATCTATTGCTAAGGTTTACCTATCTACGAATATATTAATAGTAGGTAACATCGCTTTCAATTAATAATTTAATCTATAAGTGGATTAAGTAGAGAAATCACTTAGAACGGGGCTTCCCGTTTCATTAGTATTGTGGTCGCATAAATCTTGAACACTAAGTATATTATACATGAATCTACGAAGAAAATATGCTAATGCAATTTATGTACACTTCTATAATAATACATATTATATAGATAAAAAGGAAAGATTTGTATTTTAGGTATATATTGAAATAACTCAGAACTGGCAGATTTATAAATGTATTTCATCATTGGCTATTTAATTAAATCCACGTCGACGAGGTCGTGAGTAATTTACTAAGAAGTTATAATTTTTTTAACTTGATATATGAGGTACACGAAATAACTGCAATAACTTTAACAAAATACTGTAAGATTCATATACCTAATTAGATAATAATATAATTAAATTGCATAAAGAACAGATGTGATAAAAATAAAACACTTCGTATTAGAAAAAGCAATAAAAGCCTTTGACTAAATGAAAAGCCGATGCCCGCTCGGAAACAAAGAATGCTGGGAATGTAGTTTCAGACGAACAAAGGTAGATAATAAATAGGTATAGATTTTTCCTTTAAATCGCAACTTAAAAGTAAACTTTAAAAATAGCCTACTAAGTAATATGTAGTAGTCGCACTTTGAGTTAATAGGTGTTAACGGAGATTAAGTATGAAAATTCTGTGAATTGTCTATTTTAAATAAGTCTTATGTCCGTTTCCACTAACCAACCTCTAAAGTAGTTTTAGATAGGAGTCTTTTTGCTTAAGGCTCTACATAAATCTAACGGATCCCTTGACCTAAAGTAACACTTGATTGTTGGTGAAAACGAAAGTAGTGTTAAGTGACATTTAAAATGCGTCAAGGGCTACCTAAAATTTAGGGATTGTTTGTGAAAATGGTTTGCGACAAATTATTGTGACAAATAGTTTGCGAATAGAAACATACGAGTAGATGTGTTTCACGACAAGGCTAAGATTTGTATCGTATCATGAAAACTTCACAAATCTCTTACGTCGTATATTACGGAAAAACAAATAAGAATTTTAATATATCTCGAAGTATTCTCGATATAAGTTTCTCGAAAGTTTTCTTGACAATATCTGGTGTAACAGTTCCAAGCAATACTCAAGACTTAGGTCAAATGTGTTTACCATCAAACAATGAAAAGAAGAATGAGACTGAAGTTTTTTGAGGTTTAATATAGGTTACATAGTTTTATTTCTTCCAAAAAAGTTATGAGAACTATATTTTCTAACATAGATAGGTATAAAAATCATTTATACACTCATAGTTGAGTTAATAATATACGAATCTATACTAATATTATAAAGAGAGAAACTTTGTATTTTTGTATGTATTGAAATAACTCAAGAATTACTGGGCCGATTTCAAAAATTCTTTCACCATTAGAAAGCTACATTATCCGCGAGTAACATAGGCTATATTATTTACATGCGGACAAAGTCGCGCACAACAGCTAGTAATGGTATAAAAAGAATTGTCAGATATTGGCTAACCATACTTTAATTAACTTAGATGAACGTAAAAACTAAAACAAAGCGAGCATTCTAAATTTGCGATTACTTTTGCCTACTCCTTTACGATATTTATTTGTTAATTAATCTCAACCAAAACATTAATATTTGCTTCAAATGTACGATAATTTATCGGATTTCTGTTACATTGTAATCCTATTTAGCAGCTCGAGCTTCTGATAGCTGCTATAGGATTTAATGCTGGGTTATGTTTCGAGAAATTAAATGCCAATCTAAAATAGATACATTTTCCAATTCCGTTTCTCTACAGACTAAGCTTGTCTATTTGATAATATTCATTAGAAATTCTGTTTTATTGAGGCATTAACTTAATTGTTGAGCTAGATTGCGAAATAAATAAGTATAAGGTCTTAATTTTAAATCTGATATTTCGGTATCATTTTTTTTAAATATATAGAGTGATTCATAAGGAAGGTTTTCATGTACAATACAACCACAATATAGTAGAGTAACACTGATAATTTAGAGGTTTTTAATATGATGTCGTAAATTATCACATTTTTAGCGCTTACCTTGAAAACGTTGCAGTATTTAGTATCAGCATTATACCGATTTGTACCCGTGCGAAGCCGGGGCGGGTCGCTAGTAGATAAAATATAAAAACATACAGACGAATTGAGAACCTCATCCTTTTGGAAGTCAGTTAAAAAAACATACATTTGATTTATATTAGATTGTAATGACTAGAGTATACCTGCCAAATAATATTGAACTAAAATTGATTATTAGAGATAAATCTTGCCAAAATAAATTCTACATGCAGGCATGTTTATGACGTTAATTGATGATTGATTTAACATTTGAGTGTCGAATATCGGCGTGATGACGGCACGTCTTCGATACAAAACACCAATAAACGTGACGAGGCATTTTAATTTATGCTTATTTCGTGCTATAAATTTCAATAGAATATAAGGGAAAATTAATACGTCATTGTTAACGGTCCAATGGAAAAAGTAGTAACCCTGTTTTGAATAAAAGAAGGTCAGTACATGACTTATGCTTTAAACCCGCTCCATACCACTCTAGTTGTCAGTTTCTGCTACCCTAATACAAAGCCGGTATTCACACGGGCGTCGGTGGCTCAGGGGTTTAGCTCTTGACTTGTAAGCTTCAGTTCCCGAGTTCGAATCCCGCCATGTACCAATGTGTTTCTCGATTTTCGAATTTCATATGTACCTGACGCTTTTACGATGAAGGAAACATCGTGATGAAACCTGCACATATCGGCGAACAAGTTCAAAGTTATGTGTGAAGTCGACCAACCTGCACTGGGCCAGCGTGGTTGACTATGGCCTAATCACCCCCCTTAGGGAAGGCTCCGAGCCCCTCATTGGGGACGAGCTGGTGATGATGATTCACACGGCCGATTTTTTTACGCTCTGGCTCGTAGGAATGCTTTAAAATGACTCTCGTTTCGCGCAGCGCTTAAAATGTAACAGAGCGATTAAAAGCGTTGGCGTATGTACAGATATGTGGAAATGCATTTTTTTATTAGATCGATATTGCCCGCGTGTGAATGTGGGCTAAAACATTCATATTGCTATCTCTGGGTTTTTAATAAGTGTGGCAATATTAAAATAAAAGTTTGTTTCGCTGGATATTTTATTAAAGATATAAACATTCATTTACATTCATTTGACAAAAAGATTTGTGGTTACATACGAGCAGCTAGATAAATTACATTATCACAAAACAATAAAATATTTATTTAATTAATGATTCAATATCTAATTTACACATTTACCCGCATCGTTATTTGTAAAACGATTCTTAAATATATTGAAAAACTTTTTACAGCAAGAAAGTAATGACTTAAACTACGAAAAAAAAATATTCTTTCATTTTTTTCTATCAATTAGTCACATTTACAACATCGTTTTTGTTTAAGTAATTAACTTATGGATCTTTAAAATATGTATTTAAATACATTGCAAACCAATTTCAGGGGGGTTATCTAAAGTATCTTTCGATTGGCGATATAGCTGATGGAATCGACAAAAATGTATGAAACTGACAATGATATTCGATAAGTCATGTGCTTGCACGAGATATTTTTAATGTATGCTATCGAATCGCATTGTAGCGTATGAACTTAGGATAACCCCCAATTGGCGAACAAAAGTAAACATAGTCTTAGTAAATACATTTATTTAGTATACAAATGATTTATTTAAAGAGTGTTAAAAATGTCATGTTTAAGTCACACTCACATAATCATGAGTTTTTTTGGAACCTGTGGACTATCTCTTATAAATTATGTTTACAAGTCGTGATTTTAATCTAAAACATTATGATTTAGTTACACCCTCAAAGACAATCGAAATCCAATTTCCTTAATCCTAACACATCTATATTTATATCAATTATATTAATTTTGTTTGAGAAAAAAACTTTGACATAATTTATATTTTAAATTTTACGATATGCTAAACTTTATGTTACATACAGCGCATTGTTTCCCAATTTTTGATAACTACAATATATCTATTATAATATATTACATATTTGGCATAAGTAGGAATCGATAGTACAAAATTACTCATTTACAACACGTATGCAATAACATGAGATGCTTGAGGAATACGATGGAACTGCCTTCTGTCGTCTTGACAATTTTCTATAGCCACATCTAGCGACTCTATAATCATGTTTTAATATACTTCTGATAAAAAAACTGTCTTAATCTACCTTTAATATACTGGAGAATGATACGAAAAAAAAATTTTGTATGGAAAGAAGGATTTTTTTTAAATTCTGCAATATTTTTATATCGCCTTTATTTGCCCCGGATAAGCACAACTTGTTTGATATCGAATTTTGAATAAGACTGTACCATAATAATATTTATGCATCTACATTGTACAAGAAGCTTTGTTGCCATCGGGTTCATATCTCATGTTATTATGATCGATTAGTACAAATTTCGTAATCCGTAAAGCCTTGTTCGCACCAGGATAGTATTTTATTCGATTAGCAAGTAGCATTCATCCGAACAAAGGATTTACTACTGTTCGGACTCGTTTAAGTCTAAACCTAGCCACTGGGATAGTAATTTAGTAACTAAACGTGTCCGAACAGCAACATTTTAGAAGAATAGATTAGTAATTCCTTTGTTCGGATACTTGCTACTTGCTACTCGACTAAAATACTATCCTAATGTGTACAAGGCTAAAGCGCGACTTTGTAAGTAGTACTATTTACAATAGTTAATTTCAACTATAATTGAGTCATGTATGGAATATAAATTAAAATCACAAGAGAAACGCAAATAAAGCTTCCAATGGCTTGCATTAAATGTTTTTAAAATAGTACAATAGTAAATAAATAATGATATAAGCAACACTATAATTATTCATTAAATTACAACTATATTTTAACATTTATCACTTAACATATTTGCGACTAGCTGTTGTGCGCGACTTCGTCCGCATGGAATTAAATAATATAGCCTATGTTACCCGGGGATAATGAAGCTTTCTAATGGTGAAAAAAATCGGCCATGTAGTCGTTGATTTATTTCAATACACACAAAAATACAAAAATCCAAAGTTTATCTCTTTATAATATTAGTATAGATATAGATATACACTGTATCATCGACATATATTTACAAATGCAACAAGCCATTTAATATTTAAAAACTTTATTAATTGTACTAGCAAAAAGTCTTTTTTATGAAAAATAGTACATTCAATTCACATTTTCGGGAGCTAGATAGTTTAGTGCGTAGCAAAATTCCAAAATCCAAGGTGTAAAGTACAACGTTCAAGGGTTAAGGTCCATGGTACAAGGTTAACTGTACAAGGTTCAAGGTCCAAGGCCCATGGTACAAGGTACAAGGTACAAGGTACAATTTCCATAGTACAAGGTCCATGGTAGTAGGAAGTTTGTTATGGAACTTACTACTGAGACTAGTTTTGACATAAACTTCAGTAAATAAGGCTTAGTAGGTTCAGAGATTATTTTTTTAGAATATCCATGGAACAAGGCAAGGCCACGATTCAGACGGTTCAATTGTACTCTAGTAACTGTATTTTGTATGTTTTCAATTTTATTAAATGCTTGATTAAATTAAAAACAGAATTAATTAGAGTATGTACAAATATCTTCAAATAATATCTTACGCTTAAATGCATTTCGTGTTCTGACTTATTTACTTACAGATATATTTAACGACTTACATACTTCGAAATGGCTTAATAATTACATAGATTAATCTGAGCTTTTGGAGGCAATTAGTGCCTTGTTTTATAGAAGAGTTTACAATTGTTTAATAACTGGAAACACCACCGAGACACAAGTAAAAATGACGTTATCCCTCGTTTTCTCTATGAGAAAATTGGGACAACAAATTGTTTTTGTTCTATTATTTCAGCAGTTGAAACACGGTTAAATGAGAGTATTTGTACCTATTCAATCAGTGATTCGCACGGTGGAAACAAAAGATGGCGTCGAAAAGAGTGCGCAGGCGCAGCTGCTTCGTTTCACATCGGCGACCGAGTTAAACTACTCGTAGATGGATCTTGCGTAGCACAGTGTGTGTGTTGGTTGTGTGGTACAGGGGCGGGGGAGGCGAGGCACGCGGGCGAGGGTGCCGCCGGGGGGTCGTCCTCCTCGGGCAGAGTGCGCAGGCGGTGAGGCCTCCCCCGCGCCGCACCTCACACCGGCGACTGCTCGCCGCTCGCGCTCCCGCTCGTTATGTACTCCTGAAGGCAAACCTAACACTACATACAAAAGTATCAACTTAAATAGGCTGTTAAACAATGTTCTATTCTCTCTTTCTCTTTCTGTCTGAGCTATTTCATTAAAAAGTCGTATGACATCTCTTTGTCCTACTACATCTCTAATAAGGATTTAAGGTAACTATTTGTGTATGGTTTTTTTACTAAATGTATTTTTTTATTTCATTTTGTGTGCTTTTAGATTGGTCACCATATAAGTGAGATAGATCGTTTTAAAAATCATAACTTGAATTGTATTATTTCGTTATGAACTGTAACACATATGAATTGTAATACATATAACAAGCTGTAAAATTGACGTTATAAACAGAAACAGAACATAGTTCTAGTGGCCAATTATTGTATCAGAAAGGTACGAGAATTAATTAACAACTTGCATTAATTTTATTAAAAATTCTAACAAATTGAGCGTTGTTTCACGAGTATGTTTTGTTCATAATAATAACATTGATTTTTAAAATCATTTTTATCTTACAAACATATTTCAAAAACTAAAGCAACTTAGAACTAGATGCGTTTTAATCTCGAAATTCTGTTTATTATTTTAGTAATAGACCTAATTTCAAATTGTAATTTCAATATCTTTAAATTAAGTAATAGAGCATTAATGGTTTCTCTTAATCTATCGGATTTATAAGCATTAAGTCTAAATAAACAACGAGTTTGTCGAATTAAAAAAGTTAGTGGGTGAATTTTTTTTCACTTACGTAACAATTTTACAGAGCAAAGGACGACCGCAAGTATTTTCAATTTCGTCCATCAAGAACGAAGTCCCGTCAACATTAGGAAAAGGTCCAAATCGTTTTTAATGGTCCACCTCCATTATCGTATTGCGAACTTATCACTTGAAAATGCTTGCCCAACGAACAGAAAAATGTATTGTGAGCGATTTTTTTAAGAAACCAAAAATCAATCCTTACATGCTTTAATGTTGTTACGGACTATAAATAGGGCTAGATATTGATATAAGATATTATGAAGTAATTTTACTTTTATTACAGAAATATGTAGATGAGTAACTACAAGTTAGTAGTTACTCATCTACATACTGCACCTCCTTGATCACTTTTCCTATGCAACAATATAGAAAGAAGGGTAGAAAAGGTCAAAGAATTGTTCGCTACTCCGGTAAAAGGTT
>QDHC01000733.1:1068524-1079932 GCA_013186455.1 Papilio dardanus tibullus | reverse complement strand
ATAACAAAAATAGAAAATTTAATTTCGTCCGTATCCATAATAATTCCGAGCTTTAATGTCTTCATTTAATAGATCGAGGCACGAACTATCCGGTATCTTCGTTGTTCTTCAAACAGTGAGCCTAACAGAAATAAAAACATAATCAAAATATATTTTTAAAGCGCCAATAGCTCAAGAGTACGGACATTCTTATCACGAGGTTTTGGATTAGATTCCCGCCATTCGACGAGCACAAGCTTAACCTACTAAAATATAATTCATTCAAATAGTAAATCTGCTAAGATATTAATAAAATCAAACAAGCTCGCACTTTCAGACGCAAAATTAAGTTGAGCAATTTAACTTAAAATAGGTACCTTACATTTCTGCTATAAAGGCTCACATAAATAAAAATGTTTTATTTGACTTTAATTTTGTTTATTTTATAATGTATAATTATTGATAACTTTTATAAAGTTAATTAACCTTAGTTATGAGCTATGCGAGGTAAAAAAATTCTTTTATATTAGTCACGAAATATCATGAAATATTCTATGCAATACAATGTTGATTACAATATTAGAGATTTAATCAAAAAATATAACATCATTAAGGTTATTAACATGCAAGTAAATGATGCATGCAGACGAATTAAAGCAAGGTTTTTAAAATTTTGTTTAAAATAAAACCGAACAAAAAAATGAGATCTAATCGTAGATTAACTAATTTTTTCTATGTTATTCACCTACAGACTTTAAACTTCGTTAACTACTCTCGAAATAGACATTTAATACAGCAGTCCGAAAGTATTTAATAGAAGTTTAAAGGAGTCGTTGTGGCTGTCAGCTCTGACTGATCTAAAAACCCACCTAAAGCATCCTAACTAAAGCATTTCATTTAGACACATTTTTGATAATGTCTATCCCGATCACAAAGTAATGGAAAATCCCTTCGATCTAACTCTATGCTATCGCAAAAATCAGCTACTTCAAACCCTTCTTATAAGATTGTAGACATCTCTATTTTTTCATAAAGAATGAGCAGGATAGCAGGTGTTGCAATAGAAATTACAAAGTTATTCTACTTATAGTATACCTTATACTCTCCGTTCTGGAGCGCGGTGACCAGTCTTTAGAGTAAGAGGCGCCGCGCCGCCGGCCGCCGCCGATGGTCCGGCCGGTCTTCCACCTCTCTACATGGTATCTGATCGCATGCCGCACCTCCGTGTTCATGAAGCAGTAGAATAGAGCTACCGTAAAACCCTAGAAGAAAGACAAATATTAACGTAGCCTATTTAGGATTGTTCCTAAGTAATTAGCACAGGAAACCTTAAGTATAAGAAGTCTTGGATACTAAGTGACGCTCTTAGTCATGACAACAATTTTTTGTAACGTATTTCTTCAGTATTATTATTTCATGGTAATAAAGTTTTATTAATAATTAATTTATTACTAATTAGTAGAATATCTGTAGAACGTATTTGGAATTTCAAACTGTATTCTAGCTCTCTTTGTAGTTAGATTAGCCTAGGGCGGTTATTACAGAAATGTTAGCTTTGTAAACTACAACTTGTCTATACTAATAAATTATGATAATGAGCTCAAAGGAGCGTATTTTGTGTTACTTAAGTGTTTGGGAACAAGCTAATCCTATTCCTTAAATAACATATACACCAAAAACTACTGAATAGTTTTATATTTTGAATAACACACACTACCTTTGGAATAAAAAAAGAATTAGAAAAATCGGACAACTCGGAGCCGAGTTATCGGTGAACAAAAAAAAACGTACAGACGAATTGAGAATCTCATCTTTTTTTGGAAGTCAGTTAAAAAATGAGCTTTTGCGCATTGCAAAATATCAATGAAATAAAATACATTTTGTTTCGTGGGATATATCACAAAATTGCTGACCATCGCCGCTCGAAAAGCATGTTGGGTAAGGCCACAGATCTGAATATGTTATAGTTCTAAGGTGATTTTTCCATCGTACCTGAGTGGATAGCATTAATGCTCGCGTATAGTCGAAAGCGTGGGCGAACCACGAGTCATCATTAGGCCCACAGAGCACTAGCAAGTTGGTGATGCCCAGCAGTGGGATCAGGACCAACAGTGCCTTGGTCGCCTTCCTGTATTGTTCCGTTTCCAATGTATTCGCCGAACGCAACTTGGTTATCAAAACCTGTTACAACAATTAACAAGAAAATAAATTGAGCGAAACAATGTGGCTAATTATATCGTAGTTAGTTTGGAATTTGCTTAGGATTATATCTTTTATTCTATTCTATGAATACAGTTTTAAGCCGGCTACAGGCGCTCAGTTTTAACTTTACAGTTCAAATGCGCAGTTCAAATTAAAGTGTGTACGTCAATTGTAACTGCACAGGTAAACCTGAACAGTTAATAAACTGAACGTCTGCTGTAGCCGGCTTTAGTATTTTGAAAGGTGAGAATGTTTATCTATGTCATATTTAAGACATAAAATAGTACCTCGTCGATTTTCTTATAGATTAAAAAAACATAAAAGGGCTTTATAAATAGTAGCGAAGTTTGATGTTGTATACTCACCCACATAATCCTTATAAGAAAGAAAAGATTTAAAGCCAAGCCAATCAAAGCTGGTGCTTTATGAATCCAGTCCACTTGGTGTTCGTGGATCCAAATACACATTTTTGTATCGCTTGCTATTGTTAACTGTGGACAAATAAATATATTATAATGCCTAATAATATAGAAGAGTATAACAAGTCAAAGCGTACATTTAATTTTTATATATTATTTCACCTAAAGGAAAAGATTACGATGTATCAAATTAAAACATAACAAAAAGTGAAAAAATAACTTAGTAAATATATGGACAGGCGACGATGGCGCTCTCTTGTGTTGGAGGCCAAGACTCACTTTGGATCGTTGTGCCAGCGGAGTAGTGGTAGTAGTAAATATCTGATAGTTAAATAGGGTTTTAAAAGCTTCACGTGATTAATAAAACTTACCTCGTCGGGGCCGGTGGAAGGTACCACGGTAACAAAGCACCTTGAAATAACCCATATTATGATGAATATGGCTGGTGCACCTAAAAGTTACAAATACGTTAATTTAATTAATCATTAAATTCTACTAGGAGTATTATGCGACAACAAATTTAAATTAATAGACACATTGGAGAATAGATCATGAATTCTTTGAATTTAAAGCATCAATGTTGTAATTTTATAGAGCTATTAATTATCGAGTTATATTCCCGTCCATAAAATTCAGTAGAGTATTAAAATTATTAATAAAATATTACTTCATTAACATATGTACATGAATTTGACTTGATTTAAAAACCACTAACTTTAAACGACTATGAAATGATATGCAGAATACATTACGCACTTTTATCAGATGTCCACAAACATTTAAAACAAAAAGCGTAATGTAGCGTGTAGCACGTGATACTACGACTTGACCGAGTTCGGTGTCCTCCGAGTAATCCCTCTTTACAGAAAAATTGAGATAATTTCTTTTATCGTTTTTTTAAGACTAACTTATATGGTCTTCATTTTTAGGTCAAATAAAAATCCTTGATATAACCGCACTGTTAACCCTTCGTACACATAAGCTGCTTAAGCCTTGTTCGCACCAGGACAGTATTTTAGTCGAGTAGCAAGTAGCATTTATCCGAACAAAGAATTTACTACTGTTCGGACTCGTTTAAGCCTAAATCTACGCACTAGGATATTAATTTAGTAACTAAACGTGTCCGAACAGTAACATTTTAGTAGAGTAGATTTGTAAATCTCTTGTTGGGATACTTGCTACTTGCTACTCTACTAAAATACTGTCCTGGTGCGTACGAGGCTTTAGAGACTAAATGTCTATTGATAGACTAAATAGGAAAATTGTCAACTCACCCCATCCTATAGTAGTGTAAACTTTAAGTTTGATATTTTCAGCTGTAAATGTCTCCACAACTAACATGTAGAGGTACAATCCTAAAATCGTATACTTTACTTCAGTTTTGATTTACAAATTATTCTTAACTAGCTGTTGTGCGCGACATCGTCCGCGTGGAATTAAATAATATAGCCTATGTTACTCGGGGATAATGTAGCTTTCTAATGGTGAAAGAATTTTTGAAATCGGCCCAGTAGTTCTTGACTTATTTCAACACAAACAAAAATTCAAAAATACAATGTTTCTCTCTTTATAATATAAATATAGATATAGATATAGAAAAAAATAACCTTGACGAAAATATAGACGATCAAAAAACAGTTAAGCTGGATGATTTCGATTTGATTTGATCTTCTTTTTGACATAAAATCAATATATTTATACGAGAATAATAGTAATAAGAGCGTCGGTGGCTCAGGTGTTTAGCTCTTGACTTGTAAACTGCAGGTCCCGAGTTCGAATCCCTCCATGTATCAGTGTGTTTTTCGGTTTTCGATTTTCATATGTGCATATTTACCCGACGTTCTTAGGTTAAGGAAAACATCGTGATGCAACCTGCACATATCGGCGAAGAAATTCAAAGATGTGTATTCACGCAAAACACGCGCTAGTCGATGAGTTGCGGAAAATGGAGCCCATCATGGGTCGAAACCTTTAACCTATTTTTATGAGAATTATAATTTAATTTTGTGGTTAAAATTATTTACCTTCAACAAGCATCCAGAAGAAATTAGTGAGGTAGAAATAGTGCATGCATATAACTAGTATCATACACGATGTTTGGTCTTGTTGAGCTTCGTCCGACCAATTCTAAAACAAATAAAAATATATTACAAACTATGAAATACTGTGTACGTGTTAAATTGCTATCCACTTTTAAAGAGCGACGTTGTATGTAAACGATTGTTGAAACGCTTCTAAAAATCAAACCATCATTTTAAAGTTAAAAAAAAACAAAATTGTTAAAAATTATTTTTGTTATCACTTTATTTAAAACTAGTTGTTGTGAATGACTTCGTCCGGGTGGAATTAAAAAATAAAAGAGCCTATGTTACTAGGGGATAATGTGGCTTTCTAATGGTGAAAGAACTTTTGATATCGCACCAGTAGTTCTTGAGTTATTTCAATACATACAAAAATACAAAGTTTTTCTCTTTATACTATTAGTATAGATATGTCGATTTGTTTTTTTCGCTAAGGCCGTTGTTAGCACATGTGACGACACGGATAAACCTTTTTTCTTCGAATGCATTATCCCTTTCCGATACTATAAACTCTACGTGCGGTTTTTTGTATCTCGTATAAGTTAGTAAACAGTTTATATTAAAATATTGTTAAATTATTTTTATTATTAAAAAATATAACTACATAAAGCATCAAAAGTGTTGTTTTTCTGTTTTTCTTTTATAAAATACTAGTGATCCGCCCCGGCTTCGCACGGGTGCAAATCGGTATAATGCTGCCACTAAACATTTGCAATGTAAGCGCTAAATATGTGTTAATTTACGACATCATATTAAAAACCTCTAAATTGTCAGTGTTACTCTGTTTTATTGTGAATGTATTATACATGAAAACCTTCCTTATGAATCACTCTATCTATTAAAAAAACCGCATCAAAATCCGCTTGCGTAGTTTTAAATATTCAATCATATATAGGGACAAACATAAAAAAGCGTTATTGTTTTATACTATCTAAGGAAAAATATTTGATTTGGGTTTCATTTCAAAATTTGACTTTTCCCTTTTCATTGTATTGTCTCTGCATTAAATGTAAATTTCCCTCTTTAATGTAAATTGTCCACAAACTTTTTGAATTAACATATCGCGTAGATTCACTTTTGGTATTACGCGCTTAATACGGAGTCGGAAAACGTAATGAGATTCAAGCTTCTGTAAGATACGTAATTTTCCTACTTTATGCCTATATTCAGGACTAGCTGTTGTTCGAGACTTCGTCCGAGTGGAATTAAAAAATATAGCTTATGTTACTCAGGGATAGTGTAGCTTTCTAATGGTGAAAGAATTTTTGAAATCGGTCCAGTAGTTCTTGAGTTATTTCAATACAAACAAAAATACAAAGTTTCTCTCTTTTAATATTAGTATAGACATAGATTATATGCACCAAAATACGCAATAATTATTATTTTAGGTGGCGTTATATTTCTTTTACTAACGTTCTTAAAAAATTATAAGTACATATTTTAGCAAGAGACAGATTTTAACACCAATTTCTTTGGAGAATTTTAGTGTTGTTTATTAATTATTTATGTAGTAGATACATACTATATTACGTACCTGTAAAGCTAAGTTTAACATCCAACTGCACGCTGATAATATATACGTAGACATAAGGTTTGTATGTATAGTATTTCTAAGACATCTTAAATCCCTGAAAAAATAAAAACTTTCAATAGAAAGCATGGACATTATATTAAGTAAGATTCTATCAAGCTAAATATATTAGAACTAGCGGTCGCCTTCGACGTCGTCCGAAAGTTAATCATCAAATTTAATGAAGTAATAGAAACGTATATGCAAACTTTTAAGACTCTAGAACTCGTATCTACGCTGTGAAAAATATTTTTAAATTCGCATTTTGACTCCATGTTTTCCCCCCAAAACAGAAATGTGTAATATTGCAAAGTTGTTTATTCGAGCTAAAGAAGATTCATTCAGACTTTTTTGCAATTTTCAAAAAGGAATCACGTTTCTCCATACAAACTTTGGACCGTCATTTCGAACAGGGGGCTACCCAAAGTGTATTCGCTACGAAGCGGATCTATAGCGAACGTCAAAAAAGTATGAAACTGACATTGACGTTTTATATCACACACGTGACAATCACATGATTTTATCGAATGTCAATGTCAGTTTCAGACAATTTATCGATTCTATCAGCGATCGAAAAGTACTTTGGGTAGCCCGCCTGGTACCAATAATAGTATTATGTACTCACTTAAAATAGAGAAATACAAAAACGGCAAGCGAGAGTACGGCCAAGCTGAGGGAGTACCCGGCGAGGTAGATAAGGCTCGTGACATCTGTGGGGGACACGTTGGCGATGCGCTCCGTGCAGTTAACGTAGTCCGAGTAGTTGTGCCACATCCCGTCCAGACAGAAGCGCGACGCGTTCTCTGTGAATACCAAATCAACGTACGGATTATACTAAGACCCTTTTTCCATTAAGCCAGTAAGTAATGTGTCCCATTTGCGAGTACACTGGGCTGTGATTCTCGCCTATCCGTTTAGTAGCATTAGAGTCTAATTGATGCTTTATCTTTTGATGTGTGCTTTTAAACCAACAAGCTTCGATGTTTGCTAAAAGGAAGTCTTCCTAGAGGAATAATTTTGTTTTCGTGAAATAGCCCAAGTGATTTCCGCAAATTTTTCCTTCTAATGTTAATATGAAATATTTTATATTTTTTACATTATTTTGGTATTTTTAACACTTGACGTTTTAAAAATCATCTCGATTTATAATGTTTAATGCGCGGATTAGCGCGGCTATAAACTGAATAATTTTATCATAAAACGAAGAAAAGCCCTCACTTAAGTCTATTACAACTTTGTTGTGAAGGTTGCCCGCTGACGCGAAATAATTCATAACAAAAGCCGTAGACTTGTTTTGAACACAATCGCTATAAAATACGATTCAAAAAATAAAACCCAAACAAAAAACTTTTTGCGGCAAAAATAACACTTGATTGCGGTGACAGTGATAAATTATTCATTATTATGAAAACAAAACTTTGCCCAGTGAAAAAACAAAAGTTTTAAAATTAAAAACCACTGCTGTAGGTCTCTGTATTCTTATAGGTTTTAAAAGAAAGTTTTTACTTTAGTTTCTCATAAAGCAACTTAGTTATAAAATGGTAGAGACTAGAGACTGAAGTGGTTCAAATCAATGCTTTCAGGTAAGTAGATAAGAAAACAAAAAAACATTGTTATTATTGTGCTTGTTAACGAAGCAAGGTTTTCCTTCACATAAAAGACCTCCAAACCACCTTGTTGTGATATCAATACAAAAATATTTACTCACGCGTATCATCGTATTGGACGCCATGAAATTCACTAAAACACTTTTGTACGGCCAACGTGTACCAGGGCGTGGGGTCCCAGCACAGCAGGCCATCGTAGTAAGCCGGGCAGAAATTCTCTGACAGGTTGAGGTTCTGCTCCAAGCACTCCTGTGCCCTTGCACTCCCATTCTCGACCACGGTCTCTGCCCCTTCCAAAGTTTGTAAGTCCTCCAGTTTGAAGATATTATTTGACTAGTATAAGATATAAATTTGGTGCGTTCTTTGGCATAGATACACTTGCACTGATTTTAATTAATTTAACTAATTTATGTTATGCACAAACAAAATTTCCTCCATGACTACGTTTAGAGGCACCGCTTAAAATTTAATTGAGGTATTCCGTGCGTCACGCCTGATTGCAATGGATTCTGTGGAGTAGTTTTGTGTCTCCAGTAAGAATGTAACCATGATAAGATTGTTTGCGCGAGGCTTGTGTTCTAACTTATCAAGTGATAAGACTTCCAGAACAAACATCGGCGGTCTGCAGGAGTATTTGCGTATCGTCCAAGGAACTCTACTCTTTCTGTCTTCAAATCTTCCTCATGCATACTGTAACAAGTTATAATTTATATATTAATTGATTTGTTTAATTATGTAATTATATAAATGTAAATCTGTAACGGTTTATTTAATTACTGTTAGTCGTGTTTATTATCGGATTGTAGATAAATTAGTTTATTTTACTTCTGTTTGTTTTAGTCAAAGTAGTCTTTCTGCCATATTAAAGCCACTTGTCTTCATATATAAGATAACAGCGTACGAAGGTGGGAAATAGTATTTAATTTTGAATTTCATTCATTTAAATAAATGAAATATGGAAGAACGTTTCGTACACTGATATTTGAAATGATTGTTATGTAAGTGTGGTCAAATATTTTTCAGAGGATTATTGAACAACCTAGTACGATAAAAGTTGATATCATATATCCTCTACCCAAGTTAGTAGTAAAATACAAACAAAATTTACGTAATATGGATAAAATTTGCTAATATATGTTGTGGAAGGTTCGCTATTTTGTAGGCGACGTTTAGAGTAAATAAAAGCGATGCGCCACCGTTTGCTTACGTTTTATGATTGTAAACATGTCGTTCATAAATTGAAAACTCGTTCGGTTGAACCGTTTAATAATGGAATAAATTCAATATGTTAATGTATTGAGAGAAAATACTGCAACTAATATTTATTTTTCTAGCATAATAGTTGCAAAAGTTGTATTAGATTGATCTGGAGGATAAAACATTGGAACGTCGACTTTACATGACAATGTTTTTGAATTTTTTTTACATGTGATTTTTTTATATTCAGAACTAAATAAGATAGACCAAGGGTCTCATTGGACCAAATTATGTATCATCAGAAGTACCAGGAACAAGGATGCTCTGTATTTTGGAATAATTTTTATGAATGTACCAAACGTAAAAAGTACAACAGTAATAACGCTAATTTTCGTTTCTAAGTAAAGCAGATAGTCTCTTAATTAAGCTCTTTCAAAGAGATTATCCAAATTGTTACTTATCGTGTTTATAGACATAGTATCCTACTTATTTATTTAATACAAGCTGTTGTGCGTGACTTTGTCCGCGTGGAATTAATAAATAAAGCCTATGTTACTTAGGGATAATGTAGCTTTCTAATGGTGAAAGAATTTTTGAAATCGGCCCAGTAGTTCTTGAGTTATTTCAATACAAACAAAAATACAAAATTTCTCTCTTTATAATATTAGTATAGATTCTCTGTTAATATTGCAGTATGGAGTCAGACAATGTTTTATTTATGTGTCAACTGTGTGAGACTTTGTGTCCAATAATACTTATCTAGATCGCATTGGAGAGTGCTTGCTTAAGGTTTTTATTGCTTTCCTTTTTACCTCTATAGTTTCGCTTTTACGGACACTATCAAAGTAAAGATATAAAATACATTAAAAATAGTGACGAAAGTCTTTCGATTCACTTAGAGGTCAATTTAGTTTTGCTCTATTTGAAACTACTATTTGTCATCAATTTTAAAAGTAACCTACATGGTGTGGATTTTGAAATTAATTTTGACTTTTAAAAGTGCCATGATTATCTTAAAGCTAAAGAAAGAATTAAAAAAGTCATTCAGCATTTAAAATAATAAAAAATGCAATTTGTTTACTTTATACAGCGCTTGATAATATTGAAACTATTAAATGCATATTTTAGTTACAGATCGTGTCTTGGAATTCATTTTCTGATATTAAATATTTTTCTTTTATATGGAAAATCACTGTAAACAATGCCAGTGTCATTTGCACTTAAGACGCTGTAATACAGAACGTTGAACTATGAAACAAACAATGCAATTTTTAAAACAACATAAATAATCTACAAGAAAAGCAAAGTTTTATTTGTCCATGTTGATGGAAAATAACCAATGATTAGGGTTTAAAGTTTATTACGTATATATTTAAAACTAGCTTTTGTTCACGATTTCGTCCGCAGGATTAAAAAATAGCCTATGTTATTTGGAGATAATGTAGCTTTCTAACGGTGGAAGAGTTTTTGAAATCGGCAATGTAGTTCTTGAGTTATTACAATACATACAAAATACAAAGTTTCTCTCTTTATAATATTAGTATAGATATAGAAAGAACGACTTGTCAATAATTATTAAATAAGTAGTTATAAATAATAGCAGTAAAACAATAAACAGAGTATTAAATAATTTATTACGATCAGAAAAAAATATGGTGTCTTCTGAACTTAACAGTAGCTTTAAACTCTATGTTTTTTAATTTCATGGTTTTCCGCACTGCCATTAACTGCCGCGCCTTTTGGGTTGATTGTTTTTTATTTTTTTAATCAGTCAGTTATAATAACAGCAGTAGAAGTAGTAGTAGTGCTAGTAGTAGTAGTAGTAATAGTGTTTTACGTGCATTCACTACGATGAGTAACTATGTAAGTGTTGTAGAATAACATTATTTCACCTTATTGTATGAACTGTGATAAAATTTATTGCTTCTGCTAATATGTGATTGCGCAATCATTAAATAAACAGGCAACTGCACTGTAAAATAAATGACGAATAAAATTAATTATAATGTGAAAGACCGTGAGTGTAATTAATATTTTTTGCTATTTATCTGTCGAAACAATTAAACAAAAATATTTTCCCATCCACCTCATGTTGCGGCCGGAACACTGGCCGGCAAGAAGAAACCTCTTTGGTGGAGATTTAATACTTTTTAATTTTAATTGTTTTACGTTTGTCTTTTGTTTTTTATGGAAAATTTTCATTACATATTTTATTGTCGATGATGTCGTATTATTTTACACCTTTTTTTTTATTTTTAACTTATTAAACTTATACAAAGCTATCGAAGTAAACACCTCATTCTATCTCTTTGACAAGACAGAGATAGCATTATACTTTTGTCAGTAATGTAAA
>QDHC01000733.1:1050116-1061945 GCA_013186455.1 Papilio dardanus tibullus | reverse complement strand
GATGAAAAGCTTTGTTTCCAACTTCTAAACTTCAAGCGGACGAAGTCGCTGGCGACCGCTAGTTATACATATAATGCTTCCTCTTCAATCACTCTATCTATTAAAAAAATCGCATCAAAATTCGTTGCGTAGTTTTAAAGATCTAAGCATACATAGGGATACAGGGACAGAGAAAGCGACTTTGTTTTATACTATGTAATGATACTGTGATACCTTTAATCAATTATTATGCAATTATGCAAGGATAAATAAGGATTTATAACTTTAAACTTTCGTGATTTTTACTAACATATTGTTCGTAAGAAACAAAAGAAAATATCGGGAGCTCAATCAGCTAAATCGAGGTAAGAATCTCGTTTCTTACGAACAATAAATAAGGATTGTTAGTTTTCTTTTTAGAATCACGCCCTTGTTATATCGAATAATTCTCGCGTTGCATCCAATTAAAGGATTCCAGGAAAGGTTGCCTGCGAATATATCTTTCTATTTCGAATAAAACAACACAGTTTTTTCGACTATTTTTGTGACTAACTTATACGTGTACGCTATTGTCGTGTATAGCCGGCCTAATTCAGCATGGATAGTGATTCCCGGCGTAGATTTAGTGTAACAACCCTTGTATAATATTTACCGAAGCGACCACACTAGTGTTTGCGTACACAAACAAGCTAATGTTGTTTGTGGACGGGTCGGCCTAATTTCTTTTGTTTTTGTCTCTATGACTATAGACTATCCTCGATAACACTACACCAGTGTTTTTCAACCTGTGGGTCGCGACCCCACGGGATAGTCGCGATGCTCCTGGAGGGGGTCGCCAGAGCTCCAAAAAACTATCCGAATCCTAATCATGGAGACCATAAATACGTCGCATGGAATGAATATTGGTAATAATGTAACATACACATACATTACATACATGGATGAATAAAAACCAAAGGGTCAAGTAGGTCGCAATATATTTTTTATACCAGGGGGATCGCATTATGAAAAAGGTTGAAAAACACTGCTCTACACTGATTATAAAATAGAAAACCATTGTAATGTGTAGTAGTAGTTCGATCCATGACGGGGTCCATTTTTCACAACACGACTAGCGCGTATTTTGTGTGACTTCACACATATCTTTGAATTTTTTCGCCGTTAAGTGCAGATTGCATCACGATGTTTTCCTTCACCGTAAAAGCGTGTAAATATGTACATTGTATTTGTAATTGTAACATCTACGGCGTTTAATAAATGACGATAAACTTGATTGATGAAGCAATTCATCAAACATCATATGGACGTCAAATCTGTATGTTACCAAATAATTTGACCAACACGTAAAGTTAGACGAAAAGTTTGATCGATTGCTTTTGCGGTGTTAATCGTTATTGCTCTGTGCAAGTAAATTTCGACTATCGCCAATTTAATGCAGCATTACCGTTACTCTAGATTATAATTTATGTTTTATTTTATTACATTTTAATAAAAATAACTGTTTCAACATATTTGAATTCCATACCCCATTACCCTGATTGAGTATAGAGGCAATGGTTTTTATTATAATATCATTAATTTTTGTATTAAACATGTGTTGGCAGTATTATTGTGTACTGGCCTGGAACAATTAAATGGATCATACGGTCACTTGGCAGCCATGATTAATTATTTGATTGAGTCTGTATTTAGAGCAATCTATATTAATTGTGAACAGTGGTTTGTTTCCTTTCTCATGGTTAATTTTATCAATTTTATTTTACAGTTTTTTTACGACTACGTTTTTAAAATACTACATGCTACTTAGCTATTCCAGGGGGCTAACCAAAGTATATTTCGATTGGCGATATCGCTGATGGAATCGACAAAAATGTATGACATTCGGTAAGTCATGTGCTTGTCACATGTGAGATATCGAAAGTCATTGTCTGTTCCATACATTTTTGATGTTCGCTATCGAATCGCTTTGTGGCGTGTGGGCTTTGGGTAACCCCCCTGCTACGCGTGCGCTACGTTAAAGTATCTACTTTTTCACCTAAGTTATGTCACTTTATGTAATTCAGGTAATAACATTTTGAATGCAGTACTAATATCATGTACAGTAACATGGTTTCCAGCATAAAGCAGGAATTGAAATTCATTTAACTGATTAGCGATAGGCATCGTTCCAGCTCTGAGAGACAAAGCGAATGCCCTTTTGTGCTAAAGCGATCGATATAGCCTTGATTGTATGACGTTATTTATAGATACTTTTTCTTGTTAGCTATCATTTAAGATTGTTTTACATATTTTACGTTTGAAAGAAGAAGAATTTAATTGCACAAATATAATGATATTGTAGAGTAGAATCATATGTTTGGAAAGTACTAAAAAAATATAAAACTAGGAGAGTTGTGGATGTAGTTTATGTCAGTGATGAAATGAATTATAGATTGAATTATTAGTTGTTAAACGATATCCACAAAACTCAAAAAAGATACAGATAGAAGGAGATAGTACTATAGTAAAGTATCAAGTTACTTACAAATTAAATATCTTATCTTATCTTTAAGTCTCTAACTGTTTAGTTCTACTATTCAAAGAAGCTGACTTATTACAATTATTGAATGTTAGGATTTGCGATATTGCTATTAGTTATTGTTTTCAACTATTTACTAAGTCTCTTACTTAGAAATTAGTTCGTAGTTGTTGAAGCGATATTATTTTGAAGTATCTATTTAATATACTATTATTATTTATATAGCATATACTTTCGTTAGTTTATTTAATGAGCTACGTCGATATTATTTATTCATCTATGGACTTTTTCGTAGCAAACGCGTAGAGCATCTACGGAATATAAAACGTAATGTATTGAATGTAATACTTGTCAGTCCACGTTCTTACGCGTACGAAAAAATAAAATAAAAATATTAAGTAAGATAAGGTATCATATTTTATCCAAATGTTATATTAAAACATAGGTACTTGTAATAAATTGTTGTCTTAAATGTGTTTTTGTATTAAATCATGTTATAAAGTGTTTTCAAACAATGGTAACTTCAAAAAGTGTTTTCAATTCTTGTATGATTGATATAAATTCTAAATCACAAAGGCGTTGTTCCTTTTAAGCGTTCAAATTGTTCGATTGTAAGCGGTGAATTCTTTTAAGAATTGTTAAACAAAGAGGCACAAAGTCTCTACATTTGTTTATTCAATAACCATTGTTCTGGAAATGTCACGTCGCCAGTTTTGTATTAAACATTTACATGTTTTTTGTTATAAATAGTTACATTTTAAATTACTCGTAACTTTTAAGTTGACGTTTTTGGCCACTAATTTACAAAAATATATGGCATTGGTATGTAGAAATATTAATTTGAACGCTTAAAAGGACGAGCGACTTTGTGATTTATAAAATATACAAGAATTGCATTCAAATAAATTCTTTATCATTATCATCATCACCGTCTAACTATACGAGCGGTGAATTACTGTATACTTAAAGTATAATAATACAGTGCATATCACGAAAGACATTGTATACAATTACTTTATAAATGTCATTTTATTCCGAGAACATCCTTTCTAATACTGTGAAAACAGGAATCAAGCATTGCATTGCCTCAGAGGAAAGGTATTAAACTAAAGTCTAGCTAGAATACACAGTGGGGTATTCCTTACGTTCTATTTTTAAACTACAACTGTTTACATTTAAAAGGAAACCTTTAGCACTTCAATATCAAGCTGCTTAGTTCTTTTTAACCTCTTTACATTCTGGACTATCATTCTATTTCCAATAGATGGCGTAGCAAAGACCGACGACATACCATAATCATCCTAGGAAGAAATCGGATTTAATTTTGATATCTGAATGACAAAGTGTAGGTTTGAATACAATTTAACGAGGTCTTAATTATAAATTTAATCCACGTTTGCAGGGACAATGAAAAGTTATACGGAATAATTCCACAACCTTTCACGCTCGAGTTAATTTTCCTATAATTAACATAATAAATATTTAAATTATAGGATGAATATATTACTAATAATCTACAGATATTGGTATAATATTAACCTAGTTTTCACATATTACGATAGTAAACGGAAGCAGAAAAAATAACATATGGAGTAATATGTAAGGCTAGCATTTGCCCGGACTTCGTCATGAAGTATCACTACAAACTATGTTCTATGTCAAAATTTATCGTGATACACTGTAACAAACATACATCCGGCTGAGCTTTCTCATTTATAATACAAGTAAGAATTAACTAAGAAGAAAGATAAAAGACAAAAATCGACGAAACATCAAACGTGTTTTTACTATAATTTTTTCGAGAAAAACAATTTAAACTCCGTCGTTGCAATATACGTTACAAATTAAACTTTAATCTTGTTCTGAAAGATCGTTCAAAAACTTTTTTACGGGATAAAAAATGTATATCATATTTTAAACGATATTTGCTTCAAAAGAAATTGTTCTTAACTCGAAATTTATTTTATTAAAACTTTATGACTTCGTCGAATATGATGGTCTTGCGTATTTCAAAGAAGACTATGAGACTATATTATGAGACTTATTCTAAATATTGTTAATTACCATTTATCACACAACTTTAGCCAACTAAACTACACAAATCTGCAGAGAGCGATACGAGGGATAAATTGTAGTCAGTGCTATACTATGCGCTAGAGGAAAAGCAATAAAAAGATCTAGGTGTTCGTGCAGGTTAACTAAATCAGCATTTTCCGTTTCTCAAGAAGAGTCCCCGTTACTTGCGGTTACGACTATACTCGTATTTGTTTCAAATTGTGCTTCCTTTGACAGAAGATTTTGTCGTAAATAAGAAATAAAACTTGGAAGGTATCTATCTTTTATTCTACACTAGCTGTCGCCCGCGACTCCGTTTGCTCTCAACTAAAAAAAAAACTTAGTAAGTAGCTTAAGTGTTCTTTCAGACCATGTTCCGTAGCCGTCATTTCTACTGACAAAATGTCAAAAACTTTTATTTTTTACTATAGTAACCTGAATAAATATAATTTTTATATTAGTGACTAGCTCTTATGCGCGACTTCGTCCGCAATTAAATAATAGCCTATGTTACTCGGGGATAATGTAGCTTTCTAATGCTGAAAGAATTTTTGAAATCGGCTCAGTAGTTCTTGAGTTATTTCAATACATACAAAAATACAAAGTTTCTCTCTTTATAATATTAGTATAGATATATTGGATTAGGTAGTTAAAACTCAGAATAATAAATAAATACTTTATACAGTCTTTATTACAAGAAAAACTTCTTACATATCAATAATATTTTATCGTTACAAATCTGTTATAACTGATACGTGCCTATATTTTATTTGACTTACAAAGAAAAAAGTAAGGTTTGTTTACTTGAGACCGTGTTCACACTCAATTGAACATAATGCTCGGATAAAAAAGTCACAGAAGCCTTAAAATTCTTTAGAAAAAACACATTAATATTGTCAAAGAAATGATTTATTTTTCAATAACATAACAATGACTTAGAACGTTTTTTATAGGTTTCTTGAATCGGAATTTTATTTAAAAAGCTTTTAATCACGATTTTACCTCCGTGAAATTAGAAAACATAGCCTATGTCAGTGATCATTTAACCTTTATAGTAAAAGATTTTTTTTAAGTGGGGACAATAGTTTTTGAGTTATTTCAATACATAGAAAAATAAAGAAAACAATGAAAAATACAAATATTTCCTCTTTTTCATATTATATCAATTTTGAATAAACTATAATTTGAAGTAACGCATAGTAGTTATAATGTTGTATTAATTTATTAGAAATACTAGGTTACTTTTCATTAGATATTTTAGTTATATACTAACCAAAAACATTTTTTAAATAACAAAAAGTTACCTAGTTTCAGACTTTAATATAAAAACATTAGTTATTCATTATGAAACCCCTAAGTAAATATGTACCATCCAGGGCTCGGTGAAAGTTCCTTTGAAGTTTGAACTTGATGTTGGTTTTAGAGGGCATAGAAAGCGTAATAAAAACTAAGCACATATATTGCCACGGAGAGTGTGTTTAAACACGAACCAGCTCTCCTAGATCTTCAATTATTTAAATAACAAATATATTATTAACATTAATATTAAAACTAAATACTTTTTGAGATACTGTTTTAAACTAATGAAAAAATGGCTACAATCGCGTATCACATTGTTAGTACGATGTGAGCACCGAAGGACGGATCTGAAACTAATCGGTGCCGAATTCGTACTAACTATACGAGAGTCTATTTCTCATAATTTACGATTTTTCAAGACAGATGAACTGAAAAGGCGTTTATCATTGTAGGGGTTTTGAGATTCTGTAATGCTTAAGGAATAGTGGTTTGAACTTTTAAATTCGTTAATTGGTCGTTATTTCCAAATGAAAGTAAAATAAAATACAGATTTTCTAAAAGATCATACATCGATGCCACGTTCTTGTAATCTTATCCTGATACCATTTTAAGTAGTCTGACCCAAATGTAAAGCCGATTTCGACGGAGGAAATAATCCTATTCGATGCGTCGCCGTTACTGAGGAGCGAAAGAAATATTTTTATATGAGTCCATTTTTTATTTTTGTTTTGATTGTATTTTCAACTTTTCGTCGTATGATATTGTGAGTGTTGGTTCAAAACAGAAAAATAAGTAACATAATAATGTGTACGAAAATAGTCATAATGTTAAGAGTAGACACAAAGTTGGCTACGGTTTTATATATTTTGCTGTATGTTTGTTAAGTTGATTGTATTTTGAAGAGTGGGCTTAGAGCAATTTTTGATAGTATTATAAATCAATTAAAGTGGTCTATTTTCTCTCTGGAATTCATCGAAGTAAATCCAATTGAAATAATGGCTATTAAAATATCAAAGCACTGTGTTGACAAAATTTAGCGGAAATTAAAAATGTATTAAGATACTAAATGTAACTTCGTATTTCCGTCCCAATGAATTACAATTTCATTAAATATCGGATCGAATACGTCTTGATGTGGACAGATTGCTCATTTCCGCTCCTTGTCACAGTACGCGTCGCTGTAGCAATCTATCAAAGAATTTCACTCTCTTTTAGAATATCTAACTTTGATTAAAATGTCTATTTTAACTTTTACAAGGTTGCGTGATATTCATAGGCTTGCTTTAGCTATATGTCTCAACTGAAGGAAGACCTTGACCGCACACTAAGTCGAAGTTGCCTAGATCTAGTCAGCCACGCAGTGTTAATTGAGTGACTTTACAACAACATTTTTTTCAAGATGTGTGCCGGTTGCATAGCCATGTTTTTCTTCGCCGCACAAACGGCTGGTAAGCATATGAATTTTGTAGCGTTCATACAAGACGGGGATCCAACCCAGAACCTGTAGATTTATAATTCCAGAAATTAATCATTGCACCAGCACTACTTTTAGCACTAAAACATATATTTAATTTTGAGAAATAACTTAAAATGAGTGTCTATTCTTATTTAAGAATACTAAGTTTTGTAGTTACGAGTATGCGATGTAATGTTAAATATTTTGTTAGAAATAAGAGATTCCAGAATTCGCATATTTCGCTCGACCCTTCAGCTAAAATTGTTGGAATTTTTGTAAATTGTAACACAGCCGGGCTTATCCTTTCGCAAAGCCTTGTGAAAGCGGCGGAATATAAATGTATGTTATTACATAAACGTTTATTTTTAAAAGCACTTTCGGCTCAGTTAACAAACAGTGAACTAAATCTATGCATTTTTTCGTTTATCTTATTTCAAAACTAATAATTTGTTGGTCTGTAACTTTTCGAAGAATATATTATCATTCATACGTGCCGCTGTTACGGCAATGAAAATTCTTGGTAAAATGTAAAACGCCAGATTTAAGACAATACATTTTATTTCTGCTGCATTTCTCTGTCTTACGCTCCAGTTACATTCTTAGCATTTTTCCATCATGCAAAATTTATTTTATTTTTTCATCCGTACTGTGAAAAAGGTACGTCGAAAGTTTATTTAGCCGGATACAATGCGGCTCTTTTGACTGCGAGAGTGAATAGTGACTCATCAGCGCTTTACATCAGCTGCCATTGGGGTTTAGCATTTGCCTACATTGTTTGTAAAAAAAGTTATTTCCCGTCTCTCCCTCGTATTGTTCCTTTGATTGAAATTTACGATATGACTTGCTATCTTCTGACTTCCTATTACTACTTTATATTCTGATAAATAATTAGAAAATTCTATGCTAAAATAAAGGTCATTTTTTCTAAGTAATTTAACAAACAAGCAACATAATCGCAGGCTTACTAAAACACTCGTAGACATACCTATCTTTATCTTTGTTTTTTTCCAAAAGATTTAGAGAGATACATATGTTTTAATACAAGTGTTCAAGCAGTGGAAACCAACAAATTCCGATTAAAAGAACGGCCTTCCTTCTCGACAGTGTCTTCTTAGAAAAATATAGTATTAACACACAAACGTGACACTAACAGACTACCGTTGGAATGCTTTTTCCTAATTTATTTAGTTAATAAAGCTAACTTATTAGATCCTCAACTTAACTAAGTACTTTTACTTTCAAGATAACGCGAGAATTATATTTATGATGCCAATTTAAAATAATTAATTGTCTTGAAGTCTTTAATTACACACATATTTAATTTTATTAGCGCTTATTTTGACTAATGTTAAAATTGTCTTCTCTCTTTAATTTGAGATTATTGAACCTTGTCTATGGAATCCTTTCCAACACTCTCTGTCATATGCCAACCTTCTGATACGACACGCTGTCCACTTTCTCTCCTCGGTCTTCCTCTCTTTCTCTTTCCTTCTATTTTACCTTCTATAATTGTAGTTATCAGGTCGTCGTGTCAAACAAATACTCCAACATTTTTCCACTCCTATCCTCTATTGTGTTTAATATAGTCCTCTATTGTTTTAGTTAAATATTTTTATATTACTGTCATTCAGTTGTTCTGGACTTACATTACTTGGTTAACATATTTATTTTTCAACTTTGCCAATTAGAATTTTAGTATGATGTATAGTATATTTGACACCATGTCTTCGGTTTGTCGAACCGATGTTTCACAAAGGACGTCTATCAGATTGTGAATTCTTGAACTAACGCCAAAGCTCCATCACTCAGAATAGACGTATCATCTTCTTAGTGGTAATAATATTGTGTTCGTACGCATCATCTAAAATGGCATAGAGTTCCGTGTTTGAACTTGTACAAATAGGTTATTTTCGCGCGGACGAGTTAGTATTTTGACCTTATAATAGACGCAACTAAGTTGAACTTTAACTGATGTTATTAATGTAGTTATTTTCACATTTTGGAATTCAGACAATGGAATGCTTAGAGCTTAACTTAGGAGAAAATATTTGCATAGGACGTTTTTGTTTTTTTCTATAACCTATGTATAATAATATTATACGAGAAAACTTTCTTAATTAAGATATTTAATGTTGATTTTTGTTATATTTCGTTTTAGAATTACAATAACAATTCTTGTTGTAAAAAGTCTACGTTTTACAAACTCTTTGTCATATATTTATGAGCTATTTATTCTTTCGAGTATTTCAAGCGAACAATTGTTTTAAGCTTCGTTAATTGAAAAGAAAAGCTGGCTTATCCTGAAAACAAAGGATCGCCTCTGGCCAAGAGATGCCTTAGAATTAATAAACTTGTTCTTTGCAAGTGTAAATCTTAGAGTATTTTTTGCTGAAACATTAAAAAAATCCCACAATATTCTAGCTGTTAATTATACTTACTAAAGAATAGCTGGAGATAGTGAATTAAAATTTCCATTTTACTTAATGAACCACAGAAAAAAACAATAATAGTAGTCTGTACTTTTATATTCATACCTAAATTTTGCATTACAATTAACTTTAACTTTTAATTAAATACGTACATCTAACCGACAAATGTTCAGACGTCACTCAAATTCAAGCGTCGCTTAGAACCTACATGGTGTCAAAATTAAACGAGATCTCCGTAAGACGCTCTTAAATATCTGAGAGGCGTTTGAAAATACAGCCGTAAGTAAGGTATTTTTGTATAAACATAACAGTAAAGTATTTTTTTATGCTTAAAAGTAAAGCAACAATTTCACTAGAAGATTTCACAATCTTCAATTCAAACTGCCTCGAAAAAACGTTTTTCAATTTACGTAAGTATTACCCGCGTTTAACTGAACTTGACAAGGGATAATCTTCAAGCGAGGTATATGAGCAATAAATTACACTGATAGATGTAACCGATAGGACCTCCCTTAAAAAGGAATCACATTTCTACGAATCAAAGTTAATACTGTAAGTACAGGCGTATGACTTTCTGAAAAAAGAAATTGTTAAAATCAAAGCTCTCTGTGTAGCCGAGATATTTAACTTATAAAATTTTATCTATAATATCCAGATGGATTACGTAACCAAATTACGTAAGATTTTCCGGGGGAGGGGACGCATGGGGAGAGGAATTATCCTCTTGCTGTGCGTCTCCTCATCGGTAGATTAAGGGTAGGCAACGCATTTGCAAATGCAGATGTCTAAGGGCAGCGATCGCTTCCCTATTTCAGCGAGTACAGGTGGCCGCTTGCTCGTTTGCCACTTAAAAAAACATACAGTTTCGTCTAGTGTGACACATGTGGCACATAAGCGCCACTGACGGCAATTGCGCGTAATGTCCGCTCTACATCTTTTATATTTGAATCTCTGGACATTCTCTAACTTTTCAATCGTATCGTAAAAATTAAAATAATATAAATGAACCGACTTGGGTCTCAAATGATGAGCCATACAAAAAAGTATTGTTTGTGCCGTAGCAAAAAAAAACTAAACGTATTTCTATGACCACTAAAATAACTCTTGTACTGTAAAATGCAAATTGCTTTTAAAGAAATTAAAACCGAAGTTACGGCTTACGCAATTTCTTTTGTAGAGACGATTAACTTTTTTTGAACGGCGGTTAGTTTATTTTTAATTAATAAATGATTTTTTATAATAATCAAGGGACCGCGATCTTTGTCTCGCTTATAGAGGTTTCTGTCTAATCAGATATTTCGCTTATGAAGGTTATCTCACGGGACCAGAGAATCATTCTCGCTTATCCAAGTTTCACTGTATTTAAAATAAGACTATTTTTTAAAAAATAAACATAGCTATGACTTGGTTTATTTTATTATGGTATATAAATAGTAATACAGTAAGCCAAGTATTGTGGTTTGCTTTTAATTTGTTATGTTTATTTAAATTGTTAGATCATTTGATATAAATTGATGTGTAAATAAATACGCATTTGTGATGCCAACGCAAATACATTAGTACTACGTGTTAAACACCATGTACCAAATATTGCAACACTAAAAACAAAGTTACTTTATCTAGATACTAGCTGTTCTCCGCGACTTTGTCCGTGTGGAATTCAATAACATAGCTTATGTTACTCGGAGATACTGTACCTTTCTAATGGTGAAAGAATTTTTGAAATCGGCCCAGTAATTCTTGAGTTATTTCAATACATACAAAAATACAATGTTTCTCTCTTTATAATATTAGTATAGATTAGTAATAAAACTTTCTAAAACCAAGGCGTAAATCAGGTTATTGTTACTCTAGTTAACTAATCTTACGCCCTCTATTCTTTCTACCCCTTTTCAGGCTAGTTAATAAATATCATAATTTATCAGTAATTTTTAACTATATTCATGCTAATGTCCATGACAAAAAAGGATAAGTTTATTTAATTGCATGCTATATGCTAACAGTTTGTTTCTTTTGGTGTTTTTAATTAAACTGATTGCTCTCATTTGCGATATACACAACGGGTTGAAAAGATTTCGTACTAAACTTAACTC
>QDHC01000733.1:1029057-1049589 GCA_013186455.1 Papilio dardanus tibullus | reverse complement strand
GTATTGAAATAACTCAAGAACTACTGGGCCGATTTCAAAAATTCTTTCACCATTAGAAAGCTACATTATTCCCAGGTAACATAGGCTATATTATTTAACTCCATGCGGACGAAGTCGCGCACAACAGGTAGTATGGTATATGATGAAAATTTTGTTTTATTACTAAAGTTATGATGGAGATAAAACTTACAAGTGAACGGTACATTACTCTTATTCACTTTGTTAGAGTTCATTTCGCGGCCACTAAATCATATCTGATAACAAACTGTGTTATTACATCCGTTCTCAACCATCTCATATCATACTTCTGTAGTTTGGCCATTAATAACGTTGAAATACTAATATCAAGATGAAATGACTGGTATTAGGCCGGCTACAGATGCTCAGTTTTAACTGTACAGTTCGACTCAGTTAAACTCACGTGTGCAGGCAAAACTGTGAACTGTACAGTTTGACCGTAGAGTTAAAATTGACGTACGTCAGTTTTAACTTCACAGTTAAAAAACTGAACGTTTGTTGCCGGCTATAGATATATGGTGAACAATATTAATTTCTTTATAACTAAATTTTTGTAATATTAGATACCTACTACAGTTATAACGTTTTAGGTGATATATTTCAAATTTATTTTAATATTTTTCAAATAATTAAAACCCCATCTCAATTCGAAACGTCCTAAATTAATTGACAAAAATGTTTAAAATCTGTTGTTTCAAAATAGACAACAAAATATCTTTGTAATTTTAATTGAAATATTTCATTGGTAACAAGTTTTTGAACATATGCGAATAAGTTTTTTTATTTTGTAAATAAATTTAGTATATCATTTCATTTTTATAGTGACACTGGGAGGCTACCCGAAGTATCTTTCTTTTGGCGATATCGCTGATGGACTCGACAAAAATGTATGGAACCGAAATTCGATAAGTCATGTGCTTGCCACGTGTAAGATATCGAAAGTCATTGTCAGTTCCATACATTTTTGATGTTTGCTATCGAATCGCTTTGTATCGCATGTTCTTCGGGTGACTCCCCTACATGCATTAAAAGTATAGATAGGGTAATAAATATGGACAGTGAGTGATATGTAAGGATAGAGTGCCAAGTGCCAACTATAACAGTATATCTATTGAGCTATTTGGCTTTAGACATGGGTACTAATAGAGCTGTAAAGGTCCAATATAAATGTCAATAGAAGTTGCCTACAGCCTGTATCTATTAATACGGCTTACGAAATAATTTTACTAAAATTTTGGGAGACTACTACAACGCAGTATATTTTAAAACCACAGTCACACCTGGATACGCGAAAAACCTATATAAACGAGAGTCATTCTCTGGTCCCGACGAGTTACCTCCATAAGCGAGAAACTCAGATGAGGAGAAACCTCTATAAGCGAGACAAATATCGCGGTCCCTTGGACTCTCAGTTATGCAGGTTCGACTGTATTACAATGGATTGTAAATTTGCCCTCTGATGTTAAATGCTCTGTGTCGTGAAACATTTTTTGCTATGAGTTTTATTTATGGTAATATTTTACTTTTAATGTTTTTTTTTAGTAATAAAACCGTTGACGGTATTAATAAAAACTCAGCAACTCACTCAGCTCTCTCAGCAACAAATAATTTTAATTTAAACATATTTGCACAATCTATACTACTCGTAACATTATAAGGAGAGACATTTTGTATTTTTGTAAGTATTGAAATAACTCAAGAACTACTGGACCGATTTTAAAAATTCTTTCACCATAAGAAAGCTACATTATCCCCGAGTAACATAGGCTATATTATTTAATTCCAGGCGGACGAAGTCGCGCACAATAGCTAGTGAATTATAAAACTAAGCAGTAATTAACAGATAAGGTTTCGTGTAAGGAGGCTATTGTTACGGAAATGTAGTCTAATGTTATCTCATCGTATATAATCTGGCAGACGTCGAATTTCAGCTGACCTGTTTCAATCTGAGGAGCGATAATAAAGCTATTAGTGGAAACTCATCAGATTTATCTTTGGATTTCGAAGACGTAATCATCGATCAAAAACTTATGTAAAAATTACAAATAATTTTACTAGACACTATTTAGCTTTTAAACATATTTTTTTTATTTGTTAATTACTTATAATTAATATACATAGTTTGGATTAATATTTACGCAGTATTTTCCAACAATAAACAATCGTAAAATCCAAATTCTTGAACAACGAATTGTAATAACGAAAATAATGATGTTATATTTTCATTTTCGCCTCTCATTATTTAATATCAAACATTTTGTTTACTTTCATTTTCCCATTCGCAGGCGCTGAATATTTGAAAAGTGTTATAAATTCATATAATTGCCCTTTTCATTTCACTTTCTCTGCTGAGTCGAATATTTATTATGAAATGATTTAATTGCAACTGGTAATATACCATTTATTTTCGTGACTAGAATTAGCATTTATACAATGCTAGGAAATATAATCAGAAAGTGATACAAAATGGACAGTAAGTAGGACTTAATAACACAATTGATTTAGAAGAGTGTGGTATTCGATTCCAAATCCAACCGGGAGAGTCAAGAATCTGGTCAGATGTCTGTTTTTTATTAATTTTATATATCTATCTTTATTACTCTTATAAAATAACTAATTAAACAGTGTTAAAAAAACTTCAAACACTGTTTAAATGATATGATATCCAAGTATAGGAGTAATCGATGTCGACGTTTAAGAAATCGGCAATATTTATTATAAAACGAGCTATTTTATAAATATTTTGCACGCACGTTAGATGAACACATCAACGCGATCATTGAGCTGTAAACAAACACCCTTAGCTGCCGAGTTAATGAAGTATAAAATTCTATTAGACGAGACACGACGGTTGGATCCATCATGGATTTTACATTAAGTACATTTAAAAATAAAACGTTTTAATAACAAAAATAATTTAACAATTATACAGTAACTTTAGTAATCATTTTCAACAAAACTTAAATATAAAAATTCAAGCTAAGTCAAAAAAGATTACGTTTTTTTAAAATGATTTCTCGCACCTTTAAAAGATAACTCGATTGATTTACGAATACCATTGATTTTTATATTCTGACTCCCTCAACATTCCCTTAGCGACCTAAGAGAGTTCCTGAGTGTAGATTCATATTATATCATGTTACAGAGAATACTTAACAATACAAGGCACGGCACGCAAATTACGCTGGTCGTTGAGGTGCGAAAATAACCAGCCCATACAACTAACATCTAACTAGACACGGCATTTAAGTATCTCAATACACAGAGTTTACGGTAAACGGCATTTAAATTATTGTTAATCTATGTTAGTTACCCAAACATATCTTTACTTATACTAAGTATGTTACGAACAAAGCGGCTATAGGATTCAGCGCACAAACGCAGTCGGAAACAAAGCCGGTGTATTTGTTCTGAGCTAGTGTAAAGCACAGGTCATCTGAGACTATAAATAGGACAGCATCCGTTCGTTTGTAAACGGGGTACGTCAAAGAGATTCGAATAAATCAATTATAGAGCGGACATTCCGATAATTTCTCGACAAATGTAGACATATGTCCCTATCGGGAATTCGAACATATTGTAAGTTATGGGTAATGCTATAGTCAAGCTAGATTAATCTGCACTGGGAACAAACATTATAGTCATAATTTTCAATATTAGTGTTTTGTTTGGAACTACATGAGGTATTTTATTTATGATAATTTTATCTTGCCTATTGGCGAACCAAACTCAGAACAAACTAAATTTAGTGAGGAAAATGCATTAATATAACTGGACTATTTGTCCGTGCTACTTCACCGTGGACAGAATAACGCAAGAAGGGATGAAGGACAACAGAGGGAAGTTGAAGAGGAAAACGAGAAAATAATGTCATCACGACGAAAATTCCATGATTTAGTTACTTAATGTTCAGTCCAATTCGTAACACGTGTTATGTAAAAAGTAGAAAAAAAAATAAAAGTTTTACATCAGTAACATCTTACAAAAAAGGGCTCAAATGCCATACTTCCATATAAGTCAAGACGTGTGTATAAAAGGTGGTCATAATTACCATATATTTCATACTTACTTTATATTATCTAGTACAGTATTGTATTATCTGTGATATTATGTTAAAATGCTGCAAAAAATTTCCCGTCAGTCGAATAGAGATAATGTAATTTAATAACATTTAAAACAATATTCAAGATATAAGAAACCATAAATTACGTAGATGCTGACAATAGGATAAGTTACGAGGGCTTATTTTTACACCCATTCTGCGCGTTTGAGATAAAAATAGGTTTTTGTGGTTGAAACGAGCTCCGTCATGTTACTCGATGATCTATTCTCTCAAAGACTCTGGTCTCGTGTGCGTCTATACATCACATTATGAATAACATCACATAGAATAATATCGATATGAAAATAGACGGATTATTATAATATTTAAAATAATTTGATTAGTGTTATTCAATCCAGTTTTATGAAGTTAGAAAACAAAGGCTGTTTGATTAAGTATTTAGATTTGGTGTGTTGATTCCTTAGTAATCGTTAGTAATAAGCGGTAAATATTATTGTATTTTGATATTGATAGTTACATGTTAAAATTAATACTTGCAAACGAAATAAGTTAAGAAATTAAGTTAAAGTTTGCTAAGATTTTTGTAACGTAGGTAGATGTAGAAAAAATAATTCTTTAAGAGGATAACGTTACGTGACATGTAAGTCAATAGAAACACTTTTCTATCAGCGATTTTCGACAAAATTGCCACCTTGACGAGATACGTGCTTGTAGGGCGGATAATGTTTACATTTACGAAAATAAGGATAAAGTAGATATCTATACTAACATTGAAATAACTCAAGAACTACTGGACCGATTTCAAAAAATCATTCATCATTTGAAAGCTACATTATCCCCGAGTAACATAGGCTTTATAATTCCACGCGGACGATGTCACAAATAAGAGCTAGGTGTTAATATAACACAGATTTTTTGGTTTACAATTGAACTTGAAAAACTCTAGAGAAATCGCAATCACAAAAAGTGGTTTACATTTTTTCTAAATATAACTCTTGAAATACGTATTCTGCAAGAAATTATTGCTCACTATAAAACATCAATACTTTTAAATCAGAGCACCGGGGAACATTCTACGAGAATGTGACGTAAATCTAGGTTATAGGAATATAAAATCACCTTCAGAGGAGATCAGTTGCGACTTTGTACGTGGATTGATTAAGTACACGTGAATTATGTACTGCTTTCTGTTCAAAGTATACTTTATTCTTCGTTTTACATCACATTTGTCATTTATTGATACTGATTTTGGTTCTATTTGAGTTTGTAATGAGAATAACAAAATTTTGTAGCATTACGTAAGACGATTGTTAAAATCATATATTTCATATCTCCAAAAACGTTGTGAAGAAGAACTAACCAGCTTAGCAACGAAGTATGAAAATGTTCTTATCAATTGTAGAAATTCTTACATAGCAGTACACTGTCGATAGAAAATACGAGTGGAACTAAATCGTTAGAATATTTTCTACGAACAGAGAACTGACATGGCTCAAGATGTTTTCTCGGAATATCTTTTTCCTTGTTGAAATACTATCATAATAAATAAAAAGCTTAACAACTTCATTATAAAGAGTACACAGAATCTTATTTACGCGGAAGAAGTTATGATTTATTTCTCAAGTGAATAAAATAGATAACTAATAACCTACTAATTACTTAATTAGTACTATTAGGACATTGGCGGTCGAATTTTTAAATACCACTCAAATATTTAAGAGCGCCTTACATGTTAAATCGACGCTAAAACTCTGAATTCTACGGCGATCTCGTTTAATTTTGACGCCACTTAGATTTTAAGCGACGCTTTTTGAGTAGCGTTTGAACAGTTATCCGAGGGTCTGTTGAGATTGAGATGACGAAAGTTAGATTAACGTATAGGAAAAAACCTGGTACTTAACCCTACTGGTGTAGGATAAGGACTTGAAGATGATGATAGGTATAGTAGTGTGTTTAGCAGTGTAGATCATTTTCTTTATTCTAAAGCATAACCTTGCACATATTGACGCACCTCAGATACTAAATATAGATAATAATAAAAACGAATCAATCGAAATGTATGAAAGAATATTTTAGTATTGATCGTGTAAGACCATCAAATATTTTTTTAATAACAAAGTAAATATTTATTGCTAAATTTTATGTGTGTTAATCTTGTACCTTTCGTAGTTTATTTTTATGGTACAGGAAACCTAGCATAAAAATAGCACAAAAATATTCGTATTGACAGAGTCAAAAGAGAATAGGCAACCTGCCTACTTAAAGTAGGCAGGTTGCCTATTCTTTTTCTAAGTAGGCTACTTAACACGAAGAAGATATATTATGTCGAAGGTTCATATATATTTCCGCATCCTCTTTTGTATGAGATTTGAACAACGCCACTATGGTGCAGTGTAGTGGCTGTACGAATCTCCTGCGTAATTTGTTGATGTCGAAACGTATAAGTTCACTCCTATTTTCGTGTTAGGTTCACAGATATAAAGTTTGTTACTGAAACAGTTCATCTATGTGTCCTCGTTTGTTTTTCCATAAAAAGGTATTTAATAATTTACGTGGATCGACCGTATTATATTTTTAACGGATGAAGTATTACACTCGGTGTTATGTATTTATTTAGGGTTAGGACAGTCGAACCCTTGGGGCCGGTGACGAATATATTAGGGACAACATTTTACAACACAAAATGAAGAATATAAAATTCTTTACTTTTACCTTTAATTAAACCGGACTGAGAACATATGTCGCTAGGGACTATAAAAAGCATTTATATGACAAATCTTTTTACTAATTTAATTAATAAAATGAATTTTATACGTACCTTGGAAATCAGAATGTTTGGTTATTAGACGATAGTTTCATATCTGAAAAAAGAAAAGGCTTTTAATATAGCATTTCTTTGAGATACAAACTAGAATCCAACTTGTAGGTAAAAAGAAAAAGTGTTTGGATGTGTAGAAATAAATCTTTTGGAATACAGCAAAGCGTCCATTCGTCTTAACTAATGAGAATCTTAGGCCATTAGTTAGTCTATATGTTGTATACTGTTAAGCCGGACCACTCTCACTCTGCTGTGTTTCAATGCAGTATTTATAGTTGAGCTTATTTTAATTACTTTGTCTTAGCACTAGATAGTTATTTTAAACAGTCTATTTTATTGGATCTTTTCATTTATTTTTTCTACTAGGTTAAAAATCATTCTGTCTTCCTGTAACTCTTTAGTAACATCAATTAAAGGGTACAAAGCAAATATTAATATTTACTTAAAGTTTCATATTTTGACTACCTTGACAGCTTCAGCCACCATCATCAAAAATTACAATTTTAACACCACAATTACAAAAATGTGGAAAGCAAAAGAGACGGTCTTATTTCTATTAGCCAATTGGTTACTAGTTTTAACAAAATAGAGACAAATTTCAGCAGAATTGCTGGAGAAAAATATAAATTGCTGCTGACATTTCTCGTTCTAAAACGTATAAAAGTGAAGGAAAGCGGAAACGGAAACCGCTGCAGTTATCACAAAGTCGCAGCAAAGATGTCATTCATAAGTTCTATTCTAGAGAATCTTAGTTACAATTTTGAACACGTGACGTATGGATTTCTTTATTCTCGAATGTTCTGTTCACAAGACCACAGAACTATTACGACAGTAATCATGTCTCTAGTAATAGAATGATGACCGTAGAAACTTCCAGAATATAATTTCAATTTTACTTACTTCATGTTTCCACTGTCAACATATAGATTATTTAACTATTTTTAATAACCGTCCTAAATAATTTTGAAGCTTGTAAAACATACAACGCTCAGGTTTTTACACAGCTTCCTATCTAACATCTAACATTCAATTTCCAAAGCTGTCTAGATAAAATTCTCATCGTACGATGTTTTGTGTTGAGATAAAGCGATGTCACGTTCTGTAGAATGGGGATGTGTTGGAGAATGTCAGATACAAGGGTGAAATGGAAATGTTATCACCAAACATCTAACTGTGTAGACTTGTAGGTACACCATTCCAACTTTATTGAGGGAAGTAACTTCTAATATTTCGTAGTTAAAATAAAAAACGCATCTATGGTAATATAATAAATGTAAAGATTTTTAATTAACTTTTAACGACTGGCAGAAGACAGCCCAGGCCAGGCGACGATGGCGCTCTCTTGTTTCGGAGGCCAAGACTTACTTTGGGTCGTTTCGCCAGCGCAGTAAGTAAGTAAGATTTTTAATAGGATACTATTTCGTTAATTAATCTATGATATTATTAAGAGGTGAACTTAATTAGTGCTTAAGGTCATTCAAAGATTATTTCAGTTACTTTGAAACGTGTGAAGAATATGAAGTCTCAAAAGTTCTCTGGTCACTCTTCCGAGACAATGATGTCGCAAATAGTATATCGTTCTATCTCATATTATCTCGTTAATGTAACAGAGAAAGTAGACAATAATAATAACCATTAGGACCATCTGATTACAGTTTAAACGGGTTCTGTAATATCATTGGATTGTAGTACAGCATTTTAATTTTATTACTATGTTATCCTTTAACTTAGTGTTGCCATTTCTGTTTTAAAACAATCTACAGTAAAGGTTATAGGACAATATCCGTTAATAAAACCGTTTTACTTCTAACAAAGGGTATAAAAGGCCTCGTACCGTGCTTAGGGACCGTATTGTGATACAAATTTTGTTTATTGGCTGACAGTTTACACCTTTGTAAAATAACATTGTCGTCGAAATATTATTGTATATTGTATACATACTATGCATGCAAGTATACAAAGTTTTATTAATCCAAAGAGTGGCTTCAATGTAGAAAGCACTTATCAAATTGATAGACTTGATTTAATACCTAATACCATTAGGCAGCATGCAAGCACCATTTATAAATCTGCACGTATAGGTATACGTGCAGATTTATAAAACTCGTATTAAAAAAACATGCGATACTCAATAAGTAAAAAATACATTGAAATTATATTCCTAGATACCGAGAATACTGTCCGTTTGTGTTTAAAAACATAAAAAAGAAATGATATTTTTTAAAATTAGAACAATAGAAGATACGTGGGCTACTGGCTGGTAAATTCGATCATTAATTTTAAATGAAAACTCTAGCGTTCGGTTGTTACTATTACGTTATATTTAGTTTACGACTCCATCAAAGTTCCTTCAAACAAGACACGCAAGCAGGGCTCCTAATACATGTATAATGAGTTGAAGAGTAAATATGAGAGTTACTTTTTAATACAGAGTTAGTATATTACAAATATTATGCATAGCAAAGTTTGGATAGAAGTTTGTTACCACATAACTTCAGAACGACTGAACGAAGGTGGATGAAATTTTAAACAGAAATAGATAACAGTCTGGTGTAATGTATAGGCCTATTATCATATCCCATATCGACAAAATCGCTTGCGACAACAAACCTATTAACCCCGTCTGTACCGATCGCCAGACCTTCGTTATAGTAAAACACTTGGAAGTTTCTCTATTTACGTACCCTATACAGGTGAAGATAACCGCCGACTATGGAGTTTTGGTTGCGGTTGGTTCGGGAGATATCAGTTAGCAAAGTTGGGAAAAATGGGATCTTATTTACGTAGCTGGAATTTCTTCCGCTACTTCTTCTCCCAGCGCTAACGCTTTCCGAAGTGGTAGTCATGTTAGATCTATCAATAATAATAATAGTATTCAGATAACAACAAACGATCAAGCAAGCATAACTTTTTCATTGTAATTTAATTTCTAACGTTATAGACACAAAGAACATTGTTGGTTTTTAATTTTTTTCAGTTTTCTTTGAATTATTTGAATCCTTATCCTCACATAGTGTCCTTATCCTTACATAGTATAAAACAATAACGCTTTATATGTTTGTCTACTACGCAACGGATTTTGATGCGATTTTAATAGATAGGGTGATTCATAAGGAAGGTTTTCATGTATAATACATTCTCAATATAGTAGAGTAACACTGATAATTTAGAGGTTTTTAATGTGATGTCGTAAATTAACACATTTTTAGCGCTTACATTGCAAACGCTGCAGTATTTAATATCAGCGTTATACCGATTTGCACCCGTGCGAAGGCGGGTCGCTAGTTTCTATAATAAAAGGCTTTTTAAATAAAGAAATAACTATGAAATGGCAACTACTTTTATCTGGGATTAAAAGTTTAAAACTGTTGAATCGTATGTGAGACAAGGTAAAGTGGAAAATGTCTTCAACGCTATTGGAAACTACTCAGCACTTTACTTCTACAACTTGTATTATCTTAAGAAAATGTTTAAACTTGTTAAAACTTTGTATTTTATTCGATTTGTCTTTGTTCAAGACTATATTATTTTATCTTTGATAAAGTTCATCATTTCTTAAATTATTTTTTTAATATAATTTCATATTTGTATTACAGTCGAACTTGCATAAGCGGGAATCCAAGGGAACGCGATATTTGTCTCGCTTCTATAAGAATTCTCTCTAATCCGTTTATCTCGCTTATGGATGTAGCTCGTCGGGACTAGCCGATGGCTCTCGCTTATAGAGGTTTCTCGTTTATGCAGGTTTGACTGTATTTGGTAAATGATTTTACGACATAAGAAATTTGAAAGTAAATAGCTGTGTTCAAAACAACTTAATATAAAACGAATTACGTATTTTGTACCTTTTAATTTGGCATAGACAACTGTGAGTTACTTCGTTATTTTGGTAAAATCAAGCGAAATCGGTGACGTGAACCCATATATTAGTTTCTGTTCTAGATTTTAGACAACCATTTAACCGTTCAAGTCTTTATTGATTGTATCAGTCCACGTATAGTCCTAATTTTCGTTAACAACGCGTTTAAGGCGGTTTAAGCGCTTAAGATCAAGATCGCTTCCAAATACCCTTAGGATTATCGTCCACACGTAGCCGTATTCGCTGAGTTGGCTTTCACTCAACAACCTTTGTATACGGATTCAGCAAATTTTAGTTTATAAATATAACCTTTGTATATCGTGGGTGGCAAGATACTATCTGTTGTGCTTTATATAATAGTAGCTGTTGTTAGTGACTTCGTCCGTGTGGATAAAAAAATATAGCCTATGTTATTCGGGTATAATGTAGCTTTCTAATGGTGAAAGAATTTTTGAAATCGGAACAGTAGTTCTTGAGTTATTTCAATACATACAAAATACAAAGTTTTTCTCTTTATAATATTAGTATAAGTGAATTTATTTATATTACGAAATCCGATTAAATTTGTGTGTGTGTTATTTGTTGCAGAATACACAACAATGGGCAATAGAAAGCTCAGTGGTGATTAGATACAATAAAAATACTAAGTAAATTAATTTAGTAATGTTTTTGTAATTATCTTAAAATATACTTACGATTATTATACCAGCATCATTTATTTCAATACGAAATGAGATAAATCTAATTGCGGTCCCTTTGAAGTTATAAGAATAACCTCAATTCAAATAGAAACGTAAAATCACGATGAGTATGTATAAATGCTTTGGAATTTCTAATGACTCGATGGAAATGTAAATTTTTATTACATGTACTTTACTCGGAAATTAAATTGATTTTCAACATATTTTTCGTTTTTATATTAAAATGAGTAGTAAATATAATAATTTATACCCTCGGGTATATAAATGAAAATTAAGAGTGCGCTTAGGGAAATAAAGGTTGTACATTTTTTCTCTAAAATACTTTTAAACACTTTGAATTTTAATGGAAAAAACGAGAATAAATAATGGTTACATTATTTACTCTCGGTTTTCGTTCGTTAGAAGTCCCATTTCAAATATTTCTGTATTCATAAAAGAAATTATTAATATTTATTTTGCTTTTATCGATTTACTGATATTCTTAAGTATGTAGAACTTTTTTAAAGGTCAAAAAGTGGATGTATTAGGCTACAGACGCTCAGTTTTAATTGTACAGTTCGACTGCGCAATTAAAACCGACGTGTGTAGGCAAAACTGAAAACTGTACAGTTCGACTGTGTAGTTCAAATTGACGTGTGTACGTCGGTGTTAAATGTACAGTTCAAACTGAAGGTTTGCAGCCGGTTTTAGTAGTTCTAGTTTTAAATCTACCCTCTTTTATTGTTATTTACTTTCTCTTAAAGCGAAACAATCTTTCATCGAGTCAGCAATTTGTGTATGTTATATTACAATTTTCACTCCAGACAGAAAAGAAAGTAAAATTTGCCAAGCTTTCTTGTGCAATATAACAGTTAGGTAACGTTCCAAATACTATGATTGTGTGAACACTTGACTCAACTTGGCAATACCTCAAAATCAATGCTCTCTACATTTACTAAGTAAAGTGCTTTTAAAATGCATCTTAGTTATTCCCACTACGTTTTATACTTATTTCGTTTTATTGAAAACCTTAGTTCTTATTAAAATATGTAACCGTCGCAAATAGAATTGTTTAAAAGTGATTTAACGGTCTTTTTAAGTCTAAAGGTCATATGTATATTAAGCATTACGAATCTATATACAGTGACTATTTAAGTAAGCATTAAACGTCTCTAAAGTAAGCGATTTAATCACTTACACTGAATTATATTTTTACCCAACATTCATTAATTCTAATTTAAACACAGTTATTAATAAAAATAAAATGTAATTAAGCATTTAACGGGGAATACGTTTAGTCTACGTGCTACGATTGTACTGCTTACGTCACTACGTAGATTAATGAGCTGCAGACCTCGGCGAAATCCTTTAACATTACATTCCAACATTTTTTGAACGTCACCGTACCTTAATGGCGAAAGTTTTATTAAAAATCTACTTCCAAGACGAAGTAAAAACTCCATACGTTTTCAACTTTGTGATTTAAAAATGCTACAATAAAAAAACAATATTCTTTAACAATTTATCTTTCATTGATTCTCTTGTAGAATTAATTTCAAACATGCGAAATTGAGAACCATATCATGTTTCATAGTCAGTTAAAAAAACGTCGCGGGGTAAAACGTGTTTTTTCTACTGAATATCACTGTTTGCATAGATGAGGTATTAACAGATTCACCGTGCTTGAGGTGGTATGGCGCAGATGGCGCTTAGCCTACGCCTCGTTTAAGATTAAATAAAACGTATGAGGAGATAATTCTATTTATAATTGAATTAAAGTCTTGTTTATAATAGATTGAGGGTTATTTACGTGAACTTGAGTGCAAACGTCAGTATATTAGTAATTGCCGATAATATTATGATAGGAAGAGATCATAATGCATCGACGTAAGTTTACTTGGCGCGTAATCAAAAGATTATGTCTAATAGGTATATATTTAAAATATACTTAACTTTGTATTTTTGTACGTATTGGATTAACTCAAGAACTATTGGGCCGATTTCAAAAACTCTTTCACCATTAGAAAGCTACATAATCTCCAAGTAACATAGGCTATACTTTTGAATTCCAAACGGACAAATTCGCGAATTACAGATAGTAATTTATATTAATGCTTTGAACTTATAAATTTTTGTGTTTTTAATAGTGAAACTGAATTGCTCAGCACATTATATTCGAGTTGGAAAGTCGTTAATTCGTATCGTGACTATTTAATTATAACGTAAGTGGGTTATACGAGTAGGGGCGATAACTTCTTCCGTTTCGCAATTAATGATCCGTTTTATATCGACATAACTTACACTTCGTAAACCTTATTCAAAAATTGATTCCACCTACGTTTTTTTATCGTGATATCGTAATTAGAAACTTCATCATCACCAGTTCACTATAAGTCCCCACCAACGGGCGCGGAGTCTACCTCCTAAGGGATGACTAGGCCATAATCAACCACTCTAGCCCAGTGCAGGGTTGGTCGACTTCACACATATCTTTGAATTTCTTCGCCGATATGTACAGGTTGCATCACGATGTTTTCCTTTATCGTAAGAGCATCAGGTAAATATGTACATATGGAATTCGAAAATGGAATAACACATTGATACATGTTGGGATTCGAACTTGGGACCTGCAGATTACAAGTCAAACACCACTAAGCCACCAACGCTCTCTTATAATTACAATCGAGTTCATACAATGAACAGCTGATTTTAATTTTACTGGTAATATTACTGTCGGATTCCATTTTGTAATCACCTGTAAAAATTACAACCTTTTTACAAATAACAACAAATAACAACACCTATACACTAATTAGGTGTAACTTACACCCTGGTTGATACAATGTATTCTTACACCGTTTAAAAATATATTATATCAATTGTAAACAATAGTTCTATCTGCATATAATTAATCTAATCTGCCTTAATCTGAAATGAAAGTGCAGAGATTAAGATCGACCTGAATCTTAATCTAAATATGGAGCGTACTCTACGATATATTTACTGAGAACTAATCGGTTCTCTACCGTCATGTTAATGCGGACTTGACACGCTTAGAAACAAACTACATACGTGTACATACGTACTACAATTGTTTGTAGTTCTTATCTTTCTTGTATACAAATAGAAATCAATATGTTTTTCCGCTATGCGCTTCTACGTAAAGCACCGTACAGATTGTGATGTTATTTTAAAAATATATTATATTTCTAGATACATGGTATACTAATATTATATAGACGAAAGATTTGATTTCTATTAGTTTATTTGCATTAATTAGTCTCCGAAAATACTGCATAGATCTTTTTTTTATAGGGAAAGCGGCAAACGAGCAGCGGATGAACTAAATTAATTGGTCCGACGCCCATGGACATCTGCAACGCCAGAGGAACCACAGATGTGTTCCCGCCCTTTGAGGGACACACTCTTTTTGAGTAGGAGGAGTACGATCTTAAAAATCTGTCACTGTTAGGAATACTCTCTCCAATAAACACATTTTTTTTTAATTCCGCGCCGACGAACTCACGTGGAATAGCAAGATAATAACAAATATAAACGGACTAGAAAATGATGATAACTTTATTCCCAAGCAATATTTTTAAATAAGCTTAAATTGAAATATCGGAGTACTTTTATAAGTGAAAAATATTGGTAGTTATAGTTAATTCTGTATACAGTATTATAGTGCACCGTTTTTAATTAAAAACACTTTTAATAATTTAAAATAAATAACCGTAATTCAGTTATATTTTTCACAATTATACACACAAGTCACGATATATTGTTTTAATATAATAGACGTAGTAGTCCAAACAATATTTAAAAGTTTAAAATCTCTTAATGACGTGTCTAATAAAGCTTTGAAATAATTAAATAGCTAATGAAGATAAAGTTTTAAGTACTTAATAGCAGACCATTAAGTATTGCTGTTGGTTTTAAAACTATAAGCTGATTAAAGTAGAAATCTCTAAATTGTTTATAATGAATTAATTTTAAGTACTTAATTAGAATTTAATTTGCCTTTTATATTGTAGCATCTGCACAATAAGTGGATATTATTTTGTAGTATATTTTGCTCAATTATTTTGCACTTAAACGAATTTAATACATTTACTTAAAGTGAATTGGTAAATATTTAGCAATTATTTTTACGAAATTCTGTTCCCGTTGGCATAAATTAAAAAAAATTGTTTAATTAAAATTTTAGTAACTATTATAGATATACTAATATTATAAAGAGAGAAACTTTGTATTTTTTATTTTTTGTATGTATTGAAATAACTCAAGAACTACTGCGCCGATTTCAAAAATTCTTTCACCATTAGAAAGCTACATTATCCCCGAGTAACGTAGGCTATATTATTTAAATCTACTCGAAAGAAGTGGCGCACAACAGCTAGGACTTAGTAATATAAAGAAAAATGATAATATAAAGCCCATATAATTACCTAAAGGTAATTAATTTAAATCTTATAACGTGATTAAGGTAGGGTTAATTTATAATCTCGTCCCAGATTAACCAGATTACTGTCAAACAATTCATCTCTAATACCAGTAGTACAATTGAAGTGATTCATAGCTATATCTCACAGATTAATATTAGATCGTCAGATGAGCAGGTAATTAGATTAGGTTAGAACAAAGAGGATTTATACTCCTTAATTATAGAGAGAATAAAACATTTAGCACTAAATATCGACTTGTAAAATCTTGCTAAAATGTTTTTAATAACACATGAATTAATAAAAATATAATATCCTAAACTAAAATAAAATCTCTCATTAGAAGATGAAGAAATTAAGTCTCAGGAAAGTTTTTATTTTTTGATATAATATTCTTTCATCTTCCCTGATCAAGAAAATAGGAAACATTTCACGTAACGTCCTACATTTCAATCGCCTTTGTCATATCACTTTCTGTAAGTATACAAAGAAAATCTACATTCTACAACATAGTGAAGTGGTTTACATTCTCGATTAAACTCTCAATAGTCTCTACTTTAACTCCAAGTGGTAAACATTTTTATAGATCAGGTCTTTGATCCTAATGTAATATTTTCCTCATTTTGGTATTACGTGTGTATTTATTTACATGAGAGTTGAATCAGTGACTGACTAAAATAGCTGCCTAGTGCGACGTAAAGAACCATTTCCGCTAGTGATGGATGTAATCCGACTTAAATGATTGATAGTATCCGTTCCGTTCCGATCCGAAGTGACATTGCTTCTTGATACAACACTATGCCATTCAGAAGTTGTATACAAATATATCAGGTATTTACTTACCATTATTATGATTTGTTTCGAGAAAGGGAGCCAACGTTCCATTTATTTTTCTTAGTAATATAATACGTTATCTTTTGTTTGTTTGTAAATACCGTTAGAAGAATAACTAACTTCGTATAGGTAAGAAAAACAAATTGACTTTTAATTAGATGCTGCTTTGTTTTAGAACTCTAGATTTAATTAAATCTTTATTTAACATCACCTTTAGTTGTAATGAGTTTAACGCCTTCTAGTTATAAAATACTAAAACGAAGCAATATTAAACATTTTGATTTTTTTTTAAATTATTTGAAATCAAATCAAAAATAAATTAAGTCGAGTATGATATTTTAATCAAAACATGCATAATTTGCGGTGACGTATTGCGTAGCGATCGCACACATGGTGGGGAAGCCGGGATTAACCACAATCCCGTTATACGCAACGATTTCACAAAGCGTGAACTGATCTCCTATTCTGTAAATATTTGTATTTACACTTCAATAAAGTAGGAAACGAGATAAAAATAAACAGAAATAAATGTAACTGTAAGTATCAAGAAATTAAATTAATATTCGGGAAGTTTTTTTTTTATAAGAAAGCAAGTCTTTTTAATTAGCAACGCTTCTTGTTTACAACTTTATGTAAGGATCAAAAATACACAACTTTTCTTTCTTTGAAGTATCAAGAGAGCAATATTTTTATTGTCTTGTTCTGTTTTGTTAAAAAATTCATATTTCAAAATTTACATTGAGTTGTTTTTATCATGCCATTTAACTGTTGGCAAACATTAAATTGAGTTAGCATTTGAAGAACAGTATTTTGTGTCAAAGACGTGAGACAGTTACCTTGAAGGTGTAGTTAGAAGCACCCTCATCAACCTATTCATGAGTCGACTCAAGCGTTCGACTCAATGATTTGTAGACGTGGGGTCTTTGAAGAGGCTTGATAACATTATGTTAAAATATCTCATAGCTCTACAAATATATTTAATTCAAATTACACGCATAGGAGTACGGTTTGAATTACTGTAGTTTATAAGCTGTATAACAGTGGTAGGGCGCGCTTTAACGTTTTAGCACGGCTAGCCCGGTGAAATACCACGACCACACAGAAGACAGGCGTGAAATGGAGGCAATTCTATGTTTCGTTTGACGAGTGTGTTGACGGAGGGACAATTTTAGACCTATTTTTTTCCTATAAGGCAATGATGGGAAGGGAAAGTGGATTTTCCTGGGGAGGGACGCGAAGGGAGAGGAATTATCCTCTTGCTGTGCGTCTCCTCCTCCGAAGATTAAGGTTATGCAACTGGCCGCTTGCTCATTTGCCACTCATCAATGTTAAAAAAGCTAAACTTCTGATAGCCTAATACGAATAAATGCGGACTTCGACAATAATTACGTATACTAAAGAGTATTGTTATCCCTATTTTTTCAAAGAAAATGATAGAGAAGTAAATATGTTTTCGTTTAATGTTTCGGCAGTGGAAACCATGGTAACATGTTATTTATATTGTTTAAATACGGTTACAGGTGGATTCCCATTTTGCACGCTTCATTGTTTTGACTTGTATAACAATACTCTTTGAGTCGTCGTAAGATTTGTTATTTATGACATTCTTAGATCTCATATGGAGTTGTTTGGTTAAATGCATATAATTAGCTATATTGAATCGTAAAATGTAAAATCAACACGCATAACATACGCATTTAGAACTATAGTTCAAGAAATTATCATTTCCACTACCACATCCTACTCTTGTAGGGTCGGCGTATCAGCTTTTTGTCTTCCACGTTAATCTATCCTTCTCCATCTCAGTCAGCACACCCTTGTTCATCATATCACCTTTCACGCAATCCATCTCTTCCTAGGTTACATCTACCAGTACTATAGTCCAAGAAATATTTTATTTATATTAATATTACTCGTAGCGTTGTAACTTCTGAAATACTTCTAACGTTTAACATAATTTACCTCCCGATTTCTAATTTATATCAAATTGTTATTAAACTATTAGATCTATCAATATCGTCAAATCAAATTAGTAACAGAAATTGTAGAGACTCTAGCAACCTAAATTAAATTAAACAACAAGATATTGATTGTAATTTAATTTGATAGACCTTAGACAGCTCTATTACCGTTAGTTATCTCTCTTTTATACAAAGACAATGATAAAGACTGCAATATTACACAGGGTGTTACAAATTGAGACTCTCCGTTGTAGCACTTAGTCGTCTGGGAATAAGTGGTCAAGTGTTTTCTATGATTGAAACGAGTGATTACTCGTCTGTGATCAGGCGGTATGGGAGTTCCTAGTGGTGACGTGTTGACCTCTGAGCAATTGCCCGGCCACTTGATGGACCTCCTTTTCCGTGTGCGAAGACACTCAATAGATACCGACCCTAATTATTGCGACCTTATAAAAAGGTCAGAGGAATATTTAAATCAGTTTAAAATGATCAATGCTCTTAACATGCTGATGGGTGTGCCGATTTTGTAATATTTTGTTCTAGTTTCTTGGTAATTACATAATTTGATCACAATTTCTCCCGATGTTATCGTATACCTACTTTGCGTCGTATTTAAGCATTAATTTTTAGTAGCATTTTTGATCTGATTCAAAAAAGTGTATTAACAATGCCAGTAATAAACGTATTCAGTAATTGTTTTGTGTTATCATAAACAAAAAATACATTCCATTATAAAATAAACAAAACAATATAAAATCAAATGCTGCATAAATACTAACAAGAGCATCTGTGCATTTATGCAATAAAACAAAACCGTATCATTTTAAATATATTTTAAAGCTTTTTTTATGATTTCACGCTCACGTCAATAAAGTTATACAACATTTTATCAGAGCTGTTACAGGGCTCTGTATGTAGAGATAGCGAGGTCGTAAAACATACAAACAGTATCGATTATTTTATAACTCATTGAATTTTAAATGAATTTATTAAACTACGATAAAGTCAAATAGTTAACCATCTGATTAATTTTAATTAAATCACTAAAGTAACGTAGCCAAAAGTACATTATTTTATTAAACAGATAATAAACAGTTATTTTTTCTAATGTACAAAAGCAAGAGACTTAACGCAGCCGTTCCCACGAATTCCGATTTGCATGTTACGCATTCTTTTTTTTCCCAATCTTCAGACACTCTCTTTTATAGTTGCCCTCGCTGGAGGACACATTAAAAAGAAGATAGAAGAAACCTTGATCACATCTCATAAAAGTAAATCTGATGGCAGATACACAACTCAAAAAAATCTTGAGACATCGTTTCGTAAATATTGACGTACCTGAATCTATTCCAATTAATTAGTTAATTTTCTTTCGATAGACGAATAACATGTATCTATTACAGTATGTATAATAAATTGTATTTCTAACACGCGACAAGATGTACAAAACATTGACTAGTCATTAACAGAAGTGGCTTAATTATACCATACTATGATTACTCGAACGTGGGGAGTGTTACCTCTACTCGTAATTGCTCCTTATTTGTGTCAACATTGTTCATTTCCAAATTGCTATTAGTAAGGGTCCAATTTTCGTCCACATATCGTATACCATTTGTATTCTTTTAATTTGATTAAATGATAACAAATGGAATACAGTCGAGGACGATTTCCCACCTATTTTGGTGTATAGTCGAGGACATTCTCCTACCCATTTTCGTGCAACGTTATTTGGTGTTTACTAGAAAATTACGCTGAATGCTTGAAAGTGTCGCCAATGAAGGAGGAATTAAAGAACAGAAGGTTAGCGCGGTATGGTCATCTTATGCGGAGAGATGAGGAACATATAAATAAAAA
>QDHC01000733.1:951277-1002557 GCA_013186455.1 Papilio dardanus tibullus | reverse complement strand
TTTGAACTTATAAAGACCTCTTACATAGTTACTATTTTAATAGAGTCCTTCAAGAAGTGAGCCTATCTATTTCTTAAAGCCCGGCAACGCATTTACGGTTTCCTCGAGTGTTGCAAATGTCCATGAGGAACCTCGGTAATCCAGCCGCTCGTTTGCCCCTTTCTCTTGTGTAGTTTACTTTTCTTGTTCAAATCTGTTCAGTATCTTAGCAATTTATTCAGGATTGTTATTCACACTTAATTGTTTTGCAAGTCACAATGCTTTGTCTATTTTTTATATCTTATCTCTTTTTTTAAATGTTAATAACGTGCAATAGAAAAAAAGTCACTAAAAGATTGGATTTTAACCCCTTTGCATAAAACCAGTGTACTTTTATAACAAAGATGTGATTGTCATTTTTTAAATGAATGACGTCATATTTATTGTTTTAATAGTGACTATTAGGCTGTTGTAAAGTTGACAATCATAGTTTTATGACTTTTTATAACAAAAGTGTAGATAATAAATGTTTTTTACAAGTGTTTCGGCAATGGAAACGTTATGCCTATTCCCAAAAATAAGTTTAGCACATAAAATACTCGTATGTACAAGTAATAAAAAAATGCTTTTTTAAAACCAATATTGTTTTCGACCAGCGTAACGGCAGAAGTTTAGGTTTTTGCCTGGATTCTTTGACGCAAGACATTTTACTGCGTACAAAAAGAACTTTTGGGAATTTTCATAAAATCATATAAAGAAAGAATCTTGTGAATTTCATTCAGTCTAGTATACGTATTCTATATATACTATGTATACTACAGTCATTGTTTGAAATATATCTTTTAATTTGGGTTTATCACGTTATTACGTTTTGTACGTAGATATGCCAATTTACTATTTTTCCCTGTTATGACGAATATTTTGAACAAATCTGAATAACTAAAGGATATGCTACATTTGCATGGTAAAGAATTCACTTGATAAATAATTAAAAGTAAATCATAAATTATTAATAGTTAATTAATTACGAAAAAGACTTATCCCATTACCAATCTATAAAGATAAAATTAAAAGGTTTTTCAAAGCTTTGAAATAAAAGCTACCATTTCTTTTTATTTTTAGTTCCCTTTGAAATTTCACTTTTAACTTTGTAATATAATTAGTACTTCGTCTTGTCCCCTGGTTGTCGTGAAAGTGACAAAGGTAAGGGGATGGACGGCGGTATAATTTTAGTATAACATAATTATACTGCGGTTCCCTTTGCTGCCGGTAGATAATTAGGTTATTACCTTATTACAAAACGTTGTCCAACCTTTCCTTTTTCATTAAAACCCTTTCCAGTAGTTCGACCCATGATGGACTCCATTTTCAGCAACTCCACGACTAGCGCGTATTTTGCGTGATTGCACACATATCTTTGAATTTCATCGCCGAAATGTGCAGGTGGCATCACGATGTTTTACTTCATCGTGAGACCCTTTACTAATATTATTTGCTAGTGCATTTGTGAATACAATTAATGTAAACTATGTTTTTATGATTTCTTTTCTAAACGAGGAATTTAGCTTTTTGGCTACAGATAGTATATTTGAAAAGATACAGAACAGAATTATAGACATAAACATTAAATACTCCGTACACAAACAAAAGTACGATAAATCTTAGTATAGATCGAAATAACCCAAAAAAATATATTGTGTAAATACGATTATTTACGCAGGATATAAGATATAGGATAAATTAATTTAATGTACGATTATAGTCAATAAGCGAAGCGAATGTAGTTAGCAGTAAATTAGTTGAGCGTGGCGGAGAACATGCGATAACTAAGTTTGTAGCGGATATTGCAACCACCGCGTTGTATGAACTTCCGAGTGCAATATACAGGAGGCTACAAATTACGTTTCATTTTTTAAAGAGTAGGGGGAAAACGAGCAGCGTGAAGATCGAGTTGGTCAACGATGCCCATGGACATTCCCAATACTAGAGTAACTGCAAATGCGTTGCCAGCCTTTTAAAAAAGAGATAGACTCGCTTCTTGAAGGACCCCAAGTCGTAGTGGTTTGGGAATACAATAATTTACAATATTTCACAAAAAATGTTTTCTTATTAACCAACATCCAAATGGAGGAGGTTATCAAATCGTCTGTATTTTGTATTAAATATAGAATAATCTTGAACTATACAAAGCCAGGCAGCAACGAAGCTAAAGTATTGTAAAATTGTGTCACAAAAAATTAAATTGATAATCATGAGAAATTAGACAAATTACTTTATAAGATAATCAAGAAGATAGACATACTGAATCCATTAATAAAAATTATATATTTGATAAATAAATATGGCTTTATTGTATTAAAATGACTCAAATACATTTCAAACGTTAAGTATATTATGTCGAAAAACTACAATATAAAATCATCCTGTGTGGAGTTTCTAGCAATATAAGAATAGTTCTCTTTTAATTTTTTTACTGCGGCAAAAGAACGATGCTGTCCTTCTGGAACATAAATCGAATCGTGGTAATGCAGTTTAATGTCGGAAAAGATAAAAGAAAAAAATCATAATGGTATTTTATTTATTTTAAAGGTTAATGGGAGTTAGGTAAAATGTGACACATTGTTAAAATACGCAATAGTTTTTATACAGTTAAACATAATTGTAATGTATTATAGTAATACTAGCGACCCGGCCCGGCTTTGCACGGGTGCAAATCGGTATAATGCTTTTACTAAATACTGAAGCGGTTGCAATGTAAGCGCTAAAAATGTGTTAATTTACATCATATTAAAAATCTCAAAATTATCAGTGTTACTATACTATATTTTAAATGTGTTATACATGAAAACCTTTCTTATGAATCACTCTATCTATTAAAAAAACCGCATCAAAATCCGTTGCGAAGTTTTAAAGATTCAAGCATATATAGGGACAAACATAAAAAGCGTTATTGTTTTATATTATGTAAGGATAAGGATTACACATGGGTTTGCTACAACTCCATTAAGTAAGCCTTTTTTTATAAGAGAAGGGGGCAAATGGGTAGCGGAGACACCAAGGTGACCATCGACGCCGATAGACATTCGCAATACCAGTTGAATCGCAGATGTGTTGATGACCTTTGAGGAGGTGATACGTTCGCTTCTGGAATGACTCTAAGTCGTAGCGGTTTGGAAGTTAGAATGAATCACTATGGAAACACAATTTTAGTCCACTTTCTCTTCCTATCCTTTTCTTATAAGGAGAACATGAGAAGGGTAGGCAACGCGTCTGCAATTGCAGATGTCTATGGGTCGCTTCGAATTTTTCAGCCAATCCCTGGTGTGCCCTTGCTCGTTTGTCACTTTCTATTATAAAAAATAAAAACTATGTTCTTGGAAGGAACATAATTGTGTTTTCATTATCACAATTCTTTCATGAATCAAACACCACTTGTTCATAAAATCCAAATGATTTCATCAATCGGATTGTAAAATGTAGTTCATTCAGATTTAATATTTAATTTCACAAAATATTGTTGGATTATCTCGATAATTTATGATAGAAAGACGTAGATCTTTTATTCTTTAGTATTTTGTAAATTGAATCGTTTTGTTTTATATTTTGACGAAAGAAAAACTACAATACAATAGCGTTCTCCATCATTATTTCATTCATTCTAATCTGTTCTTTAAAAGAAGATCTATTATGAAACCGGAGAAGTATTGTCAAGATTTATTTAGCGCGTTTTTGTGCAGATATTCTTTAGAGAAACGTTCTGGCAATTTAAGCATGCAAATATGTTTCTTACCGCTTAAATGATAAGAATTAAAATCGTTATACATTAACTGTACATATAGTAAAAGCCAATACAAATTAAATACAAATTACCTATTACTTATTGTAATCAAAATCTTTATAAACAAAAATTATCTGTTATTACGATGAAATGTTAGCGATTCCGTTCGTAATCATTGTAATCGATTATTGCTATACAAGAATTCCACTAGAATAAATGAAAATTGTTGAGTTCCATTATCCAAGATCCTAGTTCGCAAGTTACAGTGTTTTTGCAGCTGAAGATAATTCATAACCACAAAGAATGTCGGATCTGTGAAAGATTCTAAAATGAAAAATTGCTATTTTAATTTAATATTTTCATAATATCTTAAGATAAAAGAAACTTCTTCATGAATCATACATTGTTCTTTGAAAATGTAAAATGCTTTCAAAAGATTTATTACTTTTAATATTAAAACGTGTATTTACAATATATTTTATGCTAATGTAAGTTATGTGGACCCGTTTGACTATAAGGCTTATACTTTGTTAATAATCTACGCTAAAGCCTTACTCGCACCTGCATAGTATTTTAGTCGAGTAGCAAGTAGCATTTATTTGAACAAAGGATTTACTATTGTTCGGACTCGTTTAAGCCTAAACCTAGACACTAGGGTAGTAATTTAGTAACTAAAGGTGTCCGAACAGCAACATTTTAGAAAAATCGATTAGTAAATCTTTTGTTCGGATACTTGATACTTGCTACTCGACTAAAATACTATCCTAATGCGTACAAGGTTTAAGGGACGTAACACGGCAACATAAACCCTACTGAAGTAGTAGTAATAGTGTAGTTCGACCCATGATGCCATTTCCGCACGGCTCCATTTTCCGCAACAAAACGACTGTCGCGTATTTACATAGGTAATTCGACGAGATATGTCTGCCGTGCAAGTGAAGATTGAAATGGGTTCCAGTTTTTTCAGACATCCAGGACCCTCCAGCTATAAGGCATTACCTAGCAAAATAACCGAAACAGACGTGAAACTTTTTCTGATATGGCAAAGTATGATATAGTTATTTCACTGTTTAAACTTCCGTGAGACATTATTATTAACAAATAAAAACGGCTGCACCTACGTTATTAAGATCCAGTAACGGTTCCGACTAGTTCCGAGCCTGTCGGAGGCTCTTCTTCAGGGATGAGTGGGACTTGTATTATCTCGCGGTCGCGGCCCGTCTCGCATTCTCAATGTGAGTGAGTGTAGCCGTTTTTATTTACTTATTATATAGTAATTTACATATTTTATTGTTCAATGAGCTTTAATTATTACAAGGAATGAATTATCATTACTACTATACCCATATAACAATACCCAATTTAAGAATCACTTACTTACCATCTTTAAGATTTTTATTGAATCGAAGTGACCTTGTTAAACCTGTATCTTTATAAATGTTTCGTTATTTTAAAGGGACATTTTAAAAAAGGTTTTTCGTGTTCCTTAAGTGTTATTTGTGTACGAATAAAAATTTATAACGTGATATCAAAACTTTCAGATACGGCCGCCTAATGATCTCGTATCAGAATAACGAATGTAAGATTCAAATTGAATGTTTTTTTTTTAAATTTGGGGTCAGATTTACAGGCAATATTCCCTTTTACGATGTAGTTTGTTGTTTTTATTGTACATTTACAAACATTTTTTAATAAGAAAATAAGGTAAACGAGCAGTCGTTTGAAGTGATGTCAGTGACCAACAACCATAGAGGTCACAACAAAGAGTTCTTTTGACTCTTTATATTATATTATCGAACAATAATTTCTAAACACGTTCACTTCGTGGGTTTTTGTGTAACAACTTTAAGATGGACATTTAAATGCAGACGACTACTTAAAATGTCTTTTATTTACACAGAGGGTAATGTTTTTAGTTTTTGTAATTTATTTGCAATCTTGCATGTGACTTCGTCCGCATAGATTTAAAAGAATTATAGCCTCGGTACTCCGGTACTTGTAATAGGAAAGAATTTTTGGAAATGGCCAAGTAGTTTTTGAGTTTATGAATGATATCAAAGAAAACAAATCAATTATTTTTCATCATATTGGAACTGAGGGGACATAGTGAGTTGGTGGTGACCTTAAAAGGTGACTAGGCCAGTATTAGAAAAGTAGAGTAAAAATATCTATATTAACTTTTTAATTGTTACTTAGGTATATTCCGTATTGTAAATTATGCAGATCCGAAATAAAGAAATTAATTAAATATTGTAGTATTTATTTTCATCACTAAAACCTTAACATAAAACTCATCACATCACGTCCAAACTGAGGGGCTCAGAGCCTACCCTAAGGGGGGTGATTAGGTCATAGTAAACCTCGCTGGCCCAGTGCGGATTGGTACCTTTACGTACTAGAATAGTATTTTAGTGAGTAGCAAGTAACTTAATAGCTAAACGTGTCCGAACAGCAACATTTTAGTAGAATAGATTAGTTAATCATTTGTTCGAATACTTGCTATTCGACTAAAATACTATCCTCATGCGAACAAGGGTCATTCAAGAAGCGAGCCTATCTCTTTTTCAAGGGCAGGCAACGCATTTGCAGTTTCTCTACTGTTGCGAATGTCCATGGGCGTCGTTGACCACCTCGGTGTTCACGCCGCTCGTTTGCCCCCTTCTATACTAATACTATTAATATTATAAAGAGATAAACTTTGTATTTTTGTTTGTATTGAAATAACTCATGAACTACTGGCCGGATTTCAAAAATTCACCATTAGAAAGCTACATTATCCCCGAGTAACATAGGCTATATTATTTAATTCCACGCGCACAACAGCTAGTCTCTTATAAAAAAAAAACAAGGTAAATGTATAGCTTTTTTTACTTCAGCACACAATACCACAATGATTTATAATGCTAACCATGTGTATCAAACGTCTTATATTGATACCAAATCAAAAGGAATGTACCTATTATGTGTTAATTTGATGAAATCTCCGCCTCCATAAACATCAATTCATCGAACTAAGTGAACGTTATACCTTCAAATAATTAAATTAACCTGACGTTACTCGCTCATCAATTCTCAGACTACTTTGAGCTCCTTTGACCCGACGTGGCAAAGTTTTAATGCTATTCTGTCCGAGTAATATTTTGATAGGTCATATTCAGTGTTAATAAATTAAATTAAATTACGTTCAATAATAAGCACATAATATAATTGGTTAGGTCGTCGAATTAGGTTAAGATTATTTTTCATTTATTTATCTTGGGTTTACACTGCTGTAATAAATTAAATTGTTCCATTCCCTATGATAGAACAAATATTGATATTTTGTATTCTTATTCTTCATTTTAGCTCAACAGCCCTTTGCGGACCTTGGCTTGGTCCAGCAGCTGCTTCCATTTCAGTATGTCTCTGGCCGCGGTCTTCCAATTAACTATGCCAACATTTTTCGCGTCACGGTTTACGCCGTCGATCCGCCGGAGATTCCGTCTCCCTCAACTATCAATATTTTGTATACTCTCAAACATACATACCTGCGAAAAAGGTGGACTAAAATTAGGCCTCCGGCACCACACTCGTCATGCGAAACACGGGATTGCTTCCATTTGACGCCTGTAGTCTGTATGGTCGTGGTATTTCACCGGGCGAGCCGGCCAATTCGTGCAAAGATGTTGAAGAGGGCTTTACCACTTTATTTTTTTCTGTGAATTAAGCACAGTTTACCATGTGAATTAGAAAAAATATGAAGCATTCTATGAAAACTTTATCCTACTTTCGTAGAGTCGGCACCAGATTTTTGTCTTCCACGTTAATCTTTATGCCGACATCTCAGTCGTCACATTCTAGACTCTAGACCAGATCACCTTTCACGTATTTTATGAAAACTTATTTTTTTTTGCCTAGTCTCAATTTCATTGAAAACATCCACAAAGGACGTGATATTTTATCAAATTTCTAAGATAAAATAAGCAATTTGTAATAAATTAAACAGAACGGTGATAGCTGCTGTGATTGTTTACTATATTGACCTGAGCTTGAACTCGATTGAACACAATTACGAAACAAAGTATTACTTTATATCTGTTACTGGACATATTACAATTATTATCACTCCTAAGCCTTGTTCTCATTAAGATAGTATTTTAGTCGAGTAGTAAGTATCGAAACAAAGGATTTACTAATCTACTCTACTAAAATGTTGCTGTTCGGACACGTTTAGTTACTAAATTACTACCCTAGTGCGTAGGTTTAGGCTTAAACGAGTCCGAACAGTAGTAAATCCTTTGTTCGGATAAATGCTACTTGCTACTCGACTAAAATACTATCCTAGTGCGTATAAGGCTTTACTGATATTGTTGCTATTAATAAATTTTAATGTATTCTATTTTCATAATGTTGCGGCTGAACAATTTCATTACAAATGAAGATAAATATGGAATAATTTTAGCAACAATAATATAAAAACTGATTAATAACAATTTCTCTAATAACCCCAAAAATTAAGATGTCATTTGTTACTTACCATTTGCAACGAATTCGGATCTGATTGAACCTGAAATCGATATAAAAATGGGATGCAAAAATATAACACTTCATAGTAACAATAGCCGAATCTAAAGAATACTTTAGACTCTCTAATATTAAATAAACTTAATAATAAAAGATGATTCATTAAACTATATTTACTTGTAGATAAGAGGACATTAAACTCGCATCAATGTTAGAAACAAATAGAAAGTTCTCTGATATTGACATTATTTTGTAATCTAATCACTTTAGGAATGTCATTTACACTATTAAACAAAAATAGTCACGTTAAGGAAAATTATTTAGGAAATGTTCTAAAACGTTTTTCAATCCGATTTAGATTTGTTATAACACTATACATATCTAACATATTGTTCGTAAGAAACGGGATTCTTACCACCCTGACTCATCAGCCCGTGACCATGGCGCAGGCAACTGTGCCGAAATATAGGGAGCTCAATCAGCTAAATCGTGGTAAGAATTCCGTTTCTTACGAACAATATGTTAGTAAAAATCACGAAAGTTATACTATACATATCTGTTAAATATCAACCTGTCTAGGACGTCTTCAAGTGTTTTGTTGATAGTTTTTTGTTTCTTTTTTATATTAATTACAAAATAGATCGTAGTTATTTTGCAATCTCTGAATAAAGGCCACATTGTATCGTATGTTCTAATTGCAACGCCATATAATTAGTTAACAAATAGCTTTGAGGTTCGAGTTTTATATGTTGGCACAACTATATTTTCTTACAGCTTTAATGCATATTCATAGACTGTTTTTATGCTCTTAGAATTATAGGTATACAAACAAAGACTCTAGCCCCCATAGAGTCGGATATGCGTAGGTATTTCCCAACGAAAAAAAGGTATGCAAACATCATAGTTTATAAAGGCTTGTTTAAATTATATTAGATATGATTAATGTATTTACAACTCATACAAATTAAATTGCTATTGGGAGTTTTTTACTTGATGTAGACGACCTTTTAGTTTATTCCGATCGCTCAAGGATATATTTGATCAAGAAATATTGCGTTTTAATCGTTATAATATTAATTATACCAAACCGGTATATTAGTTTAAATTCGGTTTATAAAACTTAATAAATTCGTACTAATAAACTCTTCCCACTCAGAGTCGATATGATATGTCTTAAGTATTAACTTTTCTTTTTCGCTCCCGCCACCGTGCCGGAGCGACGCCACCTATGAGACTTCTCGCGGCATTTATGATACTAATTAAGTGTTATAATAATTTACATATTAACGTGGGTTTACACGGCCGCAATGCATGTACAAAGACAAAATTATTATCTCCGATTTTGCAAATGATAAAACATTTGGAAACAAAGTTGGTTCGGCAGTGGAGACCTACTATTATTTTACTAAAATGCCGTCAACAATAATGTAATAAAACGTTCATTTTTATTTAAAACATGTTTTTAATATCTAATACCTGTTAAATAATCCAAGCAGCGAATGTCAGAATATTATTTTTTGTGGATTACAGACAATATTAATTATTTTATTGTTAAAAAGTTGAAATGCCGGTTTTCAAAAACGTGACATTGTAACACATTGACTAATATTTAACAATTCATTTTTTGTGAGTCTGTAAGAAATAAAATATGATTTATATAATACCACTATATTTTTTTTATTAAACATTTGAACAATAACAGTCTTAAAAACAGTTTATAATAAAATATATACATTTATAACGTATTAATAATAACTCTAAAATCTTGATACTTCATTGGTTCTCGCATACGCCTCCTTTCTCGTTGGGTCCGTAACAATTCGGTTCCTTCGTTTTACCAAAATGTAAATGACCCTGTAAAGAATTCGTACATTAATATCGTCAACTTTCTTATTCTGAAAAAGAATTTATTTTAATCTGTCGTATAATATTCTTATTGCGACCACATCAAAACCACTTTCACCGTTGACACCAAAAGGCTTATGCAAGATAATTTAAAACCTCGTTTACTGAGTGCATATTTGCACATTCATTTTGTGGAGTTCCACAGTCTGTGTGCACCATACAAGTAAAAGTGCATTACCAATTACCAATCTTTGTATCGACGTCTTAAGATTGAGACCCTGATCTATATGACCCTATCTTTATTATAATTAAAACTAGAAATATTTGAATTTTATTTTCAAGCCAAAATTGAAAACTAAATTTCCAATAAGGTACTTTTAAAATTCAAAAAGGAATAAAAAAAAAACTAAAGATATCTTATTTGTAATTAATGTTAGTGTCAATTAGAGTCTGAACCCAGTTTTCACTATAGTTTTTTTTAGGTCAATGGTAACAAGTTCCCTGTCTATCGCCATCTGTGGTCGAATAGCGGCACTTCAGTCTACTTAAGTTCCGGGAACGCTCTCGGTATGCGACTCGAGAGATTTGATCCTAACACTCCAGGTTTGGTGACGGAATGTCCAGCCATGTCTTCTCAGACAAAGCTTACGGTAGTCTAGTTGGAGTAAAGCCTTGTTCGCACCAGGATATTATTTTAGTCGAGTCGCAAAAAAATTAGTATCTAAACGTGTCCGAAAAGCAACATCTTAGTAGATTTTTATCGGATTCTTATTACTTGCTACTCTACTAAAACAGTATCCTGATGCGAACAAGGCTTTACTCCAACTATAACAAAATATTCATAACAGAGTAGAGTTATTTTGTCTATTCCAAGTTATTTATGTGATAATTTAGAGGTTATAATATCGGAAAATTTTATTGGAAACTACACTTGGAACTCAATACTCAATATAATATACTTCCGACATCCAATTAGCAACGCAAAATTAATGAACTTATACTTGATGCAATACGAGAGGCAAATTTCGAGGGTTTACGTGATATTATGCTCTTTTAATTCAAAGTTTCAAAGTGGTTAGAATGTTCTGATAAATGTTTCGCAAAGACAAATCAATTTTGCATTTATCTTAAAACTATCGTCAGGAGTTCCCTATACGAACCCGTAGGTACTTGTGTTGGGAAGTCCCGCTATTCCGATAACAAACATATTTTATTTAAAGCTATACATGTAAAATTAGAGATTCAATTTTGCTTTTAACTCTTACGTATTAAAATATAGGTACATTTTAACTATCCTAACATATTTTATCTTAATTACGGTAGCAGTAATCAGTTCACTTCAATATCCAATCGACATGATGTTTACAAAATTATTAGACGTTGAGTCATTTTGGCAAATGAAACCTGACTAACATCAATTAAGTGTCGCTATCTCTACGCATTGTATAACTTACGCGAACAAGGCCAGAGCAAACAAGGTAAGGGCTGCGTCGAACAAGTAAAACGCTCCTGGAAAATTCTCTATCGTTGATACGTAAATGTAACTCGAGGTAGGCATGTAGATAGACGGCGCGATGGCCTCCGTGACACCCATTAATGAACTTAATTTAGCTGAAACAAAATCATTAGTATACATTCAGAAAGAAATGTAGCACATTCTTGTCTTGTATCAAGTTTTTTTGCAACAAAACACCAAGCCGAGTTAAAATATTAAGTTTTAAAATCATAAAACGGTAATTCTTGGACTTGTCGTTTGATGACCACATAACGACACTTTTAATAGGCGAAATCTATACTAAAAGACTACTTAAACGATTCTGAGTACGTCATAGCTATATATTTACATTTTAACAAAAGCTACATTTAATAGATAAATTGATCAATGCGTCATTGTTCATAAGTATACGTTATCCTTAAATGAAAGTATGGAATTTTACAAATTCTAGAAGTTAAACAAGTTTTAACTTGATGCGGCCTTGGTTTATATTTCATATTGAACGTAGAAATATAGTACCAACATAACATTCGATTCGCAATGTCGACACCATTTAAAATATTTCATACGTTTCATATTGAAGACTTGGCTGATTAAAAAAGTGACGCCAGTCTGCATTCGATAAAAAATAATTTTACAAGGACGTCTTAAACATGTCTTGGATAAACTACTACCATTATAGCCCAATTATGTTCCATTGAAAACAATTTTTTCAACATAATTACTTTAAAACAATACATAATTTCCACAAGAGCTCTTAAATAGAGATGCATCCTTGACTATTTCATATGTGAATTCTCTCCCTTCATAATCTCTTTTACAGAATCCATTCAATACTTTATTTGGTCTCTACCTTTGCAGCCATATTCTCTGTCATTACTCTTTTGTTTATTATGGCCTTAATCTCTCGACACGTCTTCATACGAAGCCACCCTTTGGTCCTCAATGTTTCCATCACTGACGTAACTGTAAGGCTTTCTCTAAGCTCTAAGACTAAAGGCGATAAGAGCATCACGCAATACAATGTCATAGGTTAGCGAGGCATAACATTGTACGAACCTCTATGAGATTGCATCTGTCGTCTTAGTCTTGTTCGGATTTGCTTAGTTAATTGGCAAGCAGCAAAAAAATTGACAACTAAACGTGTCCAAACACCAACATTTTAGTAGAGTAGATTAGAAAATCCTTTGTTCGGATGCTTGTTACTTGATACTATTCTAAAATACTATCATGGAGCAAACAAGGCTTTAGAGGAAAAAATTGCAGATTGGCGTAGCCCTTTGTACGAAGGCCCTACTTAGTAGTATAAGTAGATATTATTATAAACAAAGTCTTACCAACTTCTTCAGTGGGCACACTTTTCGTTGCAATAGCTCTTACAGCTGTCAAGCCGGTGTGACTGAAGATGTTAAATATTGGAGCAGAATAATACCACTCTCGGTTTGGAGCAAATGCGAATACAAAGCACGATGCTATCCTGCTCACACCGGCTATAACTCCTATTATGCTATCCTGCACGTCTAGCTTTTTGCTTAAAAATGCTATGCAGAAGAATGTACCTATAACAAAATTAAATAATAATTAATATAACTGTTAGTTTCCACTGCTATAAAACATGAAGAAAACATTTGTATTATCAGTTTTGTTAAGTTTTTTTTAAATAATAATAGTTTTGTTAAGAGGAAAACCATAAAAACGACAGTTCCTTTATGACACTTTTGCGGAAGAATAGGAAATTGGTACATCTTTTCATCAAAACAATCGAGGCCTTCAGATCACATACACCTACACGCGAAATTTTACCCTCCTATCTGTTCGATGTCAGCTAAATTTCTTTCGTCCTAATTAAAACTTGTTTGTTAATCAATACAACATGGTTAAAATTTTACAGAAAAAAATATCTGAACCTGTTAAACGTAAAAAACTGTATAACTTCAAAATTATAGACACTTTCTAATTGAAATAACGAGTTAAATAAAAAAAACTAACTAACTAGAGTGACATAATGTCCCGAAGTGGGCCTTGGCCTCCGACAAGAAATCTCTCCAAACTTGGCGATCCCGCGCCATCCTAACCCAATAGCGGACGTGGAGCTCCCAAGTTTAAGGAGTTAAATAGTAAAATTATTTAACCTGACTTGGACTTATAAGAAAAATATTTTTTAAACTGACTAAGTAAATACGAAAGAAGATAAACTACTGCGCAAATATATGAACAAGACGCATACAGAGATAATTATAAATTAAAGATAAAAACATTATTGCATTTAGAAAACAAACGAACGCTGTATCAGAAGTCAAGATTCGTTTACCTTGAAGACAGTCGTGTGAAAAATATGTTTGCGCAAATAAATGTAAAGTCCGTTACACAGCTTTGGTTTTAACTGTACAATCAACTGATCCTGTTAGTACTAAAGATGAGTATTTAAATAAGTATTAGGTTCGTAAAAAGAATTAAAAGATATGTGTATTCACGCAAATTACGCGCTAGTCGTGGAGTTGCGGAAAATGGAGCCCATCATGGGTCGAATATACGTAATAGAGTAAAATTCATTAGAAATCTTACTTTGATTTTTATTAGTATAATAGGTATATTTATCATACAAAATCTCCACTAAGGAATTCCCGTAGTCCACTGAGTTCTTAGTTCTAGTCTAAATTGAATTTCATTGTCAAACATTTTATTGATCATTGCTCTTACAAAATATGTATGCGTTTAGATAAGAGAAACCTTGACCTAGGTTACATCAAATATTGTATAGGCTGACGTAGATTGCGACAGGTCGAATGTATAAGTAAACAATATTTTTAGATAACATTGGTCATTATGATCAGACTAAATGCGCATTAATAAATGATGCGCAATAAGATTTCTGCTGATTTGAACAAAAGCGGGCTTGTTGAATCGACACCGACAAATCTAAAGCAATAATTTTTATCTCAGTTTTTTAATGAAAGAGAGTGATGAGGTATGACGACAGTAGAGACACACGATTACATCTTAAAACAGGAAAGCAGGTTTAATGCTTTTTCTACAATACAACTTAAAAGACGGAAAATTGCACGATGATCGAGGTTTAGGCTAAGCGCCATCAGCGCCCTGCCACCTCAAGCCCGGTGAAACTGTAAATGCCTCCTCAAGGCAAAAAGTGGCGACTCAGTCACAAAAAAAAGCACGATGATTTGTAATAAGTGTACATTTCATTTGTTGATTTTGTTTTGTTTTTAAGTGTATACTATAAAGGTCTTCCTTTTTATATCTCGAGATGTTTACTAGGTTTTGTCTTTAAATGATAAATGTCCTTATTGTTAAGTTAACGAAGAGTTGCACCTGTAATTGAGATAACAGTTATCTTCTCTGTTGATGTTTTGTTGAATGAAATGTAATTTTAACAATGGACTGTGGCTTTTAGCTATGCAGTTTTGTGGATTCAATGTAGTTTAAAAACTTTTTGTTAATTATAAACCAAGAAACCGTACTGACGATAGCTCTATGACACTTTACAAAAAATAAGTATAAATGTAGAGGGTTACACCGGTAGAGGTAGGCCAAGGAAACGATAGATGGATTGCATGAAATATAACATGGTCAAGAAGGCTCTGACTGAGTTGACGGAAGATAGATTATCGTGGAGGACAGGAACCTAGCGCGCAGACCCAATGTAAGTAGAATAAGGACGGAGAGATGATAATGATGAATAATGCTGATTGTATTTTATTTTAATTAGGTTTATGAAATTCAGAAGAAGAATTCCCCCAGTTATTTAATGTTATCTCTAATGAACATCAGAATGTGTTCAAAAATTAAAATTTTATAATTTGAATAAAGGAAAACATCGTGATGCAACCTGCATATATCGGCGAAGATATTCAAAGATGTGTATTCACGCAAAATAAGTTAGTTATTCATGCGAAATACGTGAGTTATTCACGTGAAATACGCTGGTCGTGGAGTTGCGGAAAATGGTGCCCATCATGTGTCTGACTAAATACATACATACATTTGAATACTTACCAATTAAACCAAGAACGGTGTTGACTGCACCGTAAATACTGAACTCTATTTCATTGAAGTTGAATTTACGTATCGCGTACAAATAACTGACTTGAGAATCACCTGAGGACAAAAAAACAATTGAGATATGACGAATGAACAAGTTTCTTTGTTATCGAGTTTTCTTAGTATGTACGGTCATTAGCTTCTTAATGGTAACTGAAAGTGTTGACCATAAAACGGATAGTCTTAGAGATTAACAACAATTGATTCATTCATCTCGGACTAGCTGTTGGGCGCGACTTCGTCCGCGTGAAGTTATAAAATATAGCCTATGTTACTCGGGGACAATGTAGCTTTCTAATGATAACAAAATTTTTGAAATCGGCGCAGTAGTTCTTGAGTTATTTCAATACAAACAAAAATACAAAGTTTCTCTCTTTATAATATTAGCATAAATTATAAATAGTTTAAAATAATTGAAGGCTTGTTAAATTTAAAAATAGACCAAATAGCCTATTTTATACGTAAGCAGGTTCTCTCCGGAAACCCTACGTTTACCTTGTACAATACATTTAATTAGAAATGCAAATTCGTATGTCTATATCGAGAGTGTGGAATTCGTTTATTATGAAGTGTCCCTACAAGTGGACCTGCACCTTGGGTGCGGTTTACCAACTCTATAGTAATTAATAAGTAAACAAATGTTTAGCTCGAACCTACTGAGACACTCATGTCAATAAAAACCAGTTCTTTGTGAATTCCTCTCATTGTTGAGAAATACCTACGTGTCGTATTGAATGCAAGATTTAAGATTTGCCATTTTATCCATTAACTAGCTGTTGTGCGCGACTTCGTCCCCGTGAAATTAAATAATAAAGCCTATGTTATTCGAGGATAATATAGCTTTTTAACGGTGAAAGAATTTTTGAAATCGGACGAGTAGTTCTTGAGTTATTTCAATACAAACAAAAATACAAAAAATCAAAAATACAAAGTTTCTCTCTTTATAATATTAGTATAGACTACTAGTCTCAGTTTATTTTAATAAATATACTTTTTAAGTTGATCGTAGATGCCTCAAATATAAGTATAGTGCGATATGCTTATCTGGCCCCGTGCCCAAAAATAAAAAACGAAATATTGCAACTAGATTCTTGTCGGATTCCATCTCTCTAATCTCTTGTGTGTTAATTTAAGCATGTTTAAAAATATTTTCAGACCGAACTAAAACCTTATTGGCACCAAGATGGTATTTTAGTCGAGTAGCAAGTAGCATTTACTTGAACAAAGGATTTACTACTGTTGGGACTCGTTTAAGCCTTAACCTACGCACTAGGATAGTAAATTAGTAACTAAACTTGTCCGAACAGCAACATTTTAGTAGAGTAGATTAGAAATACCTTTGTTTGGATAACTTGCTACTGGACTAAAATACTGTCCTAGTGTGTATGAGGCATAATCGCGATAATATCTCTCACCGGGTCGGATAATTTATTCTTACTATATGTATGACAAAGTTATGTCATTAAACGCATTCTGCATAGCTAACCCAGTGCGTTTTCTCAAGGCCGTATGCGAAAGTAGTTACGCAGTTGCGCAACGCCACGTGCCAGTCAACCAAATTAACGCATGAAGACGATAATAAATATGTTCTATTAGAAACTGAATTAAAAATTTTAAGTTCGTAACTATCAAAGCAAATTAAGCAATACATTAATCGAAATTAACCGAACCTATTATTATGAGCTACAAAGTTGTGATATATTATTTAAAAAAAACTAACTAGGGTGACACGATGACCCGAAGTGGGCCTTGGCCTCCGACAAGAAATCTCTCCAAACTTGGCGATCTTGCGCCATCCCAACCCAATCGCGGACGTGGAGCTCCCTTATGTCTTTTTCAACCTCATCGATCCAGCGATACCTGGGACGGCCAACCGGGCGCCGCCCACTCGGCCGTCCCAAATATGCGCGTTTAACATTCCGATCATCATCCATTCTTTCTAGGTGGCCGAGCCAGCGGAGTCTGTGCGTCTTTATCTCTCCAATGATGTTTGGCTCCGCCACCAGCTGCTCAATTTCCGCATTCTTTCTTGTCCTCCACGTCCCATCCTCTCGTTGCACGAGTCCTAAAATTTTTCTTAGGATTTTGCGTTCGGTCACCAGAAGTTTTCTTTCTTCTTTCGCAGTCAGTGTCCAGGCCTCACAGCCGTACATGAGGATCGGTCTGATTACCGTTTTATAAATGCGGATCTTGGTGCGCCGGCTGAGAAGTCTGGACACCAATACCTTGTGTAGGGCTGCGCTGCAACGGAGAGAATTTTGCACTCGGATTTCTATTTCCTCTTCGCGAGTGTTTTGATCCGTTATCGTGCAGCCCAGGTATTTAAACTTTTCGACTCCTTTGTATGTAATATTTAAGGTTTTGAGGTCTTCTCTAGGTGTTCTTGAGCTTCTGTACCGTCGCATGTGTATATATTCTGATATATTATTTAGATATTCCAAATCTTTTGCTTAATTTAGAGACTGATCAATTGTTTAAAGGACAAATTACCGGTTTCCATAAACATTTTAGTTTCCAATTAATACTTTAAATATTAATATTTTGGATCAAATTAAATAAGTATTTAAAATCGAAAATCAACTAGAAAAAATAATATATTATGTATACTAGGGAACTAACACCTATGTCTATACTAATATTATAAAGAGAGTAACTTTGTATTTTTGTATGTATTGAAATAACTCAAGAACTACTGCGCCGATTTCATAAATTCTTTCACTATTAGAAAGCTACATTAACCCCGAGTGACATAGGTTATATTATTTACATCCACGCGGACGAAGTCGCGCACAACAGCTAGTTGTTTATAATATGAAATAGGATTTGTAAGCAAATGATATATTAACTTAACTATTTGCGTTTCTATATTTAGATATTATAATCATTATTTGACTTTTAAATCGGTTCCAATTTTAGTTCATTAGAAAACCTTTGAATAACGTTAAACTTTATTAGCATAAGAAATGTATTTTTTTTAATTTCCTCTAACCCATAACCGTTAAAATAACAGTTGATTGTAAAATATACGCCTATTTTTATTCCCGTAGTCGTAATTTTTCGGCCTTCAAGCATAGTATTATTAAAATCTTTAATTATCGTTTCTAAATTAATAGGATGTTCACAAAAACGAAAGTGTTGTAAGTTAAACGAAAATTAAACTCAAAACCTATTTAGAAACTGGCAGATAGCTATTAAAATAAGAATAAAATACTATGTTAATGGTAAAAGTTATTAAACTTACCGTAGAGTGGTCCCACCATAAGAATATATAGAAATATGACAGAAATGATTTGCGTCCTCATACCGAACGCTCGAGGTCGAAGCGCCACCAACACGGTATCCGCTACGAGCATAAATACTTCCTTGAACATTTTCTTAAACTTGTCCTTGTCATTCGTATCACTTGTAATTGCACATTTGTTATCTGGTGGTAGTATATCTTCCAATCTGAACACGCCGTATAATAATGAAAACAAATGAAGCACTAACAACAGCGAAAACATACCGTAGTAACCTAACATTCTTAGTAAAATACCACTCAACGCTGTACCCGTTGGAGTCCCTAAGCTCACACAAATCGTCACAACACCCAACCGAAATGTCCTGTCCTCGATCGTCGTCCTGTCAGCCATGAAACTGTACATTCCCATGAATATAATGATGTAGCTGCCGGTGAACGCCGCAGGCAGAGCCTCGATCAGCGCAGTCGCCGTCAGCGATAATTCCTTGAAATAGTACGTAGCAAATAAAAGTCCAATATTCGCAACGATCTCTCCAATAAAGGGAAACAAAATAAATATCTTTCTTTTCTTAGTCTTATCACTCCATGCTCCAATAAACAGCACCATGACAGCCGGTATCGCAGTCTGCAGAGGAAACTTCCACGCGACAACCCTCGCTACTAAAGATTGTACATTATTCAATTCCTTTTCCAGACCGGTCGTATTTCGATCCCTTATCCGATCGCATATATCATCGCTGTACTGAAAATTGACTCTACATGACTTTTCCAAGTGCATGTTTTGCACGGCCAGCGATGACAGAGCCGTGCACAACATAAATGTAAACAAACACGGCTCGACTGTTGTTTCGCGAATACAATACTTAATGTCCTTCAACATTCGTTTACATTTTTCTCTCCATTTCGTCTCATCTCGATCGCCGGTCAGTTGTATATTAGATTTAGTGAAATCGACGGAGCTGTTGATGTTTTCAGTGCTGGCACTCATATTATAACGACGCGATAAAAGTGAGAGTCAGTAAAAGTGATCGACACGGTATTATATTTGAAACACACACAGACTGAGAGCGTTGGTTCGCGACCGCCGCAGGCGTTGGATCGTGACTGCTACGCGCTTAATCCGATGCTTTCCAAGTGTCGTTTCCAAAAACCAGGGATGTAAATATCAGGTTGTAAAATGCAGAGCGATAGCGGCGCGCGCGTCGTCGGCGAACGCGCGAGGCGCTCGCATCTCGCTCACGATAACAGAGGTCTCACTACTTACAGTCGACAACACTTTTAATAAATGAGTAATTTTATCTGAGCACCTTAAGTTACACATAATCCGACGCTCTTTCCTGTCTACACGGTCTCACTAAATGAATAAATAAATTAAACAACTGTACAAATTGCTGTCGTGACGTGCGCTATATAAATATCTTTTTATCACTAAGGTTAACGATCGGTTTTTATATTTCTACAGGTTGAAACTTAAACGCTTTTGCTAAGCGTATTAAGTAGTCTGCCAATCGACACGGCAACGTATGATTAAATGAGGTTATTGATCTGTATCTTATTCTATCACCTAACGGATTAAGATGCCAACAGGAAAATATTTGAAAACTAAACATACACTTGTTTGTATCCTTTGAAAGTGATTTGATTGTGAACCTAATTTCTTAATATTTTCCTTTATGCGAATCTAAAAAAATATGTGGAAATATACTTTGTAGAAAATAATAAAAATTCCAACTCATAGTAACATTGTGCTTGATGTAGTAAAATAAAATAAAGATAAAAAACAATGTACTCGTAGGTAGGTATTATTAATACAAGTTTTACTAAGTTTTCAAATTATTACATTGAATCATATTGTTTTGGTACGTGAAATTATTTGAAATTATGTGAACTACTACAACTTCTATAGTTGAGGAACTTGATAAGGAAGGAAAGGTTATTAAACTTTTATTTGATGAAAAACACTATTTATACTTTGTTTATATTAAAACAAAGCATGCGCCTTTTAAAAAATAATAGCAAATAAAATGGTTAGATTTAGTAGGCGCTATTAGTTTTTAATCCAAGATTCTTGTGTTTTATTACTGGCACAATGTAAATTAAGTTCAAAAAATCGTTTAATATATATATTTTTAAATAAGTATTGTACTGAAATAAAAATACTCAAAAATGTTTTCTTTTATATGTGGTATAAAATACTTTTAATTAAAAAACATACCTAACATAAAATTATTTTAAATTACTTGGTGGTTCAAATCATATTTGATTGGTAAGTAGTCCTTGTAAGTTCACGACGATACTTGGCTCTCGGAAATCGAAATGTCGGAAATGAGTCGAAATGAACTTTAATAACTTTAGATGGAATTTCTTCGTATCCTCTTACAAATCCTTGATAAATCTATGCTACACAATATTATATTCGTGTGGTCTTAACTACCTATATACTACAATATTTATTTAATATTATCTTAGGATATTCTTTAGGTCATGTATTTCTGTATATTTCCTGTAATACAGTAGGATCTGGACAACCAGGATTGTGAAGGACCACAATATTTGTAACGTTTATAGAGGTTTCTGGAAAATACGGTTCTCATTTATCCAGTTTTGAGTGTATATAAAAATTGTAATCGGGATGCCACACCAGCGACGACGAAACGCACTGCCGCGAGGCGCCTCCGCTAGGAATGATTGTTGAATATTGGACATTTTTATTATACATATGACATTTAAATTAAAAATCTAATGCCCGTTCTCACCAACAAACCTAAAGTAGTTTTAAACAAGTCTCTCATTGCTTAAGGGTCTCTCTAAATCTAACGAATCCCTTACGGTAAAATGACACTTAACTGTTGGTTAAAACCGAAAGTAGTTTTAAGTGACATTTAAAATGCGTTAAGGGTTACCTAAAATTTAGGGATTGTTGGTGTAAACGGGCATAAATCTATTAACAAAAAGAGTAGTTTTCCATCGTTTCTTTGACGAAGTACAGTAAGAAAAAATCACAGAACTAAAGTACTGTAGCGGCGTTGTCGTGGGCATACGTCTCCTTCGCATCTGGATCGGTCACTTGATCTCGCGCCTGTTTTCTTTGTATAGTATAGATGGCGCTGTAAAAATAAAACATATTTTAATAATTTGCAATATTTATTGTATAACAATGTAAGGTACATTGTAAGCCGACGGTCTAACGGTGAAGGAAAACATCGTGATGCAACCTGCATATATCGGCGATGTAATTCAAAGATATGTGTGAAATCACGTAAAATACGCGCTAGTCGTGGAGTTGCGGAAAATAGAGCCCATCATGGGTCGAACTGCTACTACTAAAATGTACCTTTAGCTTCAGCAGTCAATTTAACATTAGAAAAACAAAATTTGAATACGCTGTGCTTTTTTCATGAAAGAGATGTGTTTGCGGGTACCGCACCAGTCATGTTAACTAGTCACATTGGTAATTTGCAAATGCGTTAATTAATAAATATCATTTAACTGGCACATTATTTCTCGTAGTAAAAAAGATTTAAATATAAATAACGCCTGAACAAAAATACGACTGCTCTTACTCTCTTTGAATAGTGTAAACTATTTGTGCATACTCGTAAGTGGTTCTTTAATGGATTCTCAAGGAAATTGTACCAACTTACATGAATACGATGAATGCTGGGACCGTCATGATGCCACCGAGCATGTAGAATGCCCCAGTGAAAGTGTCAAGAGTGGATCTGTATACCTGGCTATACAACGGAGTATAAATCACAGGAATCACTGCCTCGACGAAGCCAATCAAAGAGCACATTTTTCCTAAAAAAAAAACAAAAAAAATCAATTACTATTATTAAGTATGATACAGTCACGGAAATCTGTAGTGTTTCAGTTACAGAAATTTCCTTGATTCTTACATAAGGGCTTCATTAGTCTGAGTTCGCGGTTAATACGGAGATTTTGCTTTGGCGTAAGAGCGTTTTTTGCGTCACATCGGTCTAATGAAGCCACAAATTCCGCCCATTCTTAAAGATTGTTATGTAACAGTGAGTTGCAGATACGACGAGACGATAGTCAAAAGCCATCAATCGTGTGCTGCTCTAGCTGCCTCATTGGTTATTGTTTCCGCAATCTCGTCTAAATTCGTACGAATTGTTCAAACGAAAATAATTTTATTTATTTATTAATTCTTAATGCTAATAGCAACAACATACAAAAGCAATGCTTTGCGCATATGGGAGACCTTATCGCTGTCAGTGATATCTCCCAGGGACTAATCATCGTACTAGAGGAAGTACTATTAGCTCGTGCAGCAGTATTACGTAAAATTATAGAATAAATGGAGCCCATAAGCTTACATTATAAACCGACTTCCAAAAAGGAGGTTCTCAATTTGTTTGTTTTTTTTCCGTTTTGTAAATCAATATAAAGGTTATTTGACATTTAAGTTATTCTTAAAATACCCAACTCATCTGATTCTTTGTAATACAATTTGATAATTACAAAACTGGTTTTTATATTTTTGTTAGTGATATCACCTTGTATCTTGTAAGGCGAGTTACATCACATAAGCATAAGGAATAACCTAAGATTATTAATATAACTGGTTTCCATAATTACATGCGAAAAGGAATACCTAAGCCTTCTTTATTACAGTTATAGAAGTGCTATTTATTTACACAAGGATATTGAAACGTTATATTAAATTATACTGTAATTCTGCTATATTATGATACACTAGCAGACGCCTGCGAATCAGTCTGCGCGGAATTAAATAATAATTTAGTAAGACTAGTTTTGTGATTTCTTTGCGCTTTTTACATCCGTTAAGCCGATCTAGATATCCTTTTAATAAACATCCATTATCCATCAAATATTAATTAATAACTTTGTTTCGTCTTAAATATTGGTCTCCAATTAATTATTAATCTAAACGTATCAATTAATTTTTCACTGTTATGTACGCATTCATTCAACTAATATGTTAAATAATTGTCGGAAGCTTAGCACAGCTGCTGTCAAGGAAATAATCGAAATTCTAATTAGACTTGCAATATTAACTTTATGTTCGACTGCCACTAGTGTCACATATCGTGGTCTCTGTTTTGTCTAAGATAATATAAGGGATGACAATATAAACGTCACAGTGGAGTTCTGAATTTAGAATGTACACATACCAACTTTATCTTGATCGACAACTTTAGTTCCTAGAGATCGGATAGCTGTTGTTCCTGAATTGCCAAAGAAATCGAAAGCCGGACCGCTGTAGAACCAAGCTTTTGTTGGTGACAATGAGTATACAAAACTTGACGCAACTTTGCATATAGTTGCGATAATTCCTATTAAAGCATCGTGCATTTTCAGATATTTACTGAAAACTGTAACCGCAACTGCAGTTCCTGAAAACATGACAATTCTTTAGAATACAATAGAATAGATGTATAGTGCACACAAAACAAACACCTCTTTAATACTCTTCATTCCTAAATGAATAACAGTGGTATAGGTTTACGTTTTTACCACATGAAGAATAATCAATTAGTCTTTTATAATTTTTAATATGAATATTAATTAACTAATTATTTTGTTACTCACCTCCTAAGCCCATTAAGATGGAATACGTCATAAAAAAGCTAAATTCAACGACCGTCATTTTATATTTCTTTAAAGTGTAGAGAAACATTACTCCCGACTCCCCTGAAAAATAAAATTAAATAATGATGTACTTGAAGGTTTTAAATCTTATTGTTGTTATATTTAAAACTTATTTACCATAAACAGGTCCTATGATTACAATATGTGCACATATTACAAGCAAAATTTGGATCTTCTGTATTCTAGTGCTGGTGAAAAGGAGTGAAATTGTGTCCCAAATATGTTTAGGATGAAAGAACTGGATTAATTTATCTATGAATGTGCCTTCCATCTCCACTCTCTTAACATCATGTACTCTAAAATATGTTTGGAGAAACGCTAACACATACAATAACGTTCCAATTCCAAATATACCGTAGTAACCCACTGCCTCTGTTAATACTCCACTTATAGAAGACCCCAACGGTATACCCAGAGTCACTATAACAGCTACAACACCTATTCTGAATGTCCGAGATTCAACAGTCGTAACATCTGCTATATAACTGTAAGATCCCATCAAAGCAATCGATATGCCCCCAGAGAATGCCGACGGAAGAGCTTCGATTAATGCCGTCGCCCACAATGGCCATTCTATAAAGAAATACGTAGCAAAAAGTAATCCTATAGCAGATATCAGTTCCCCTATGATGGGACAAAGCATAAGAGCTTTCCTATTTCCAGTTTTATCGCTCCATGCTCCGACGAATAAAATAGCTATAGCAGGGATTCCACTCTGCAAGGGTTGCTTCCACGCTGTCATGTCTGCTACCATTATCTGTGCACCAGTCAGGGCTGCTTCAGTAATATTATTCGAAACATCACCGCTAAATGCCATTTTGCATATTTCTTCCGAATAATTCAAATCTGAACGACAAGCTTTCTCCATGTTAAGCTTTTGGACCGCTAGCGATGATATCACACTTGGCATAATATAACAAAGTAAGAATGGTTCTACAGTAAAAAACTTTAATATATTCTTCACTCTATCCAACCAGGATATTGGTCCCTGGCTTTCTTCTTTTCTATCATTTTCCTTGTTGTTGGTACGCGCATTTTGATCTATGTTAACATCTGTCAATTCCAATTCACTTATAGCTTTGTTTTGCATTTTGTTGAATATGAAATCAACATAATTATGTTATCTTAACACAAAACTGAAGTGTGTCTGTTTGTAAACACGGACCGCAACTGGCCTACGGCGAACTTGTATTTTCATCGCATCGCTATTAAGTTTAGTGGTTACGACCAAACAGGTTAACGTTCTATGCATCATTCAAGGTGACCGTAAATACAAAGTTCAAGTGCAACTTTTCGATTCGGGGCCCAAATGTTGCGAAAGTGATACATCTATAAAATAAATTTAGAAACAGTATAAAATTTTACTTAAACTTGAATTCATGAAAGCTTTTAGCTTCTAGAACATTTAATGCCACGTTTGCTATAATTCGTAAAAATGTTCTTATTGAACAAAGCAAATCTAAGTCAATAATGGGAGCTTTAATGTCTTACAGCGGCATTGTATTTTAGTAAGAGCTATGACTTTAAACATAATATAACAAAAAACCTGTAGTACATCCAAATCGACAAATGTTACAATATCAATAAATAATATAAAATATATAAGCATAAATAGTAGGCGAATATAAATAGGTATCAAATGTTGAATGGAAGGCAGCCACCGCCTCCGAATACTTGTCCGAAACATTGTTAATGTCATGGAAATATGATAAGCTATGGAAAATTCCGTGATACGACAATTATATCCATTTTAAAATATTTTACTACACTATTTAATTAGAAAATATTAATTGGTATCATGACCGCCAGGCCGAGATATATTAATTGGAATGTGATTTTCCGAAATGTTTGTATTTATTTATGTCATAAAATGTATTATTTTTACAAAGTTGTTAGGTGCTCTTACGATAAATTAATAATCTATTAATCATGTTTGGATATGAGGAGAACTTCAAACCGGTTATGCATCACAATTATAAGATGCTGCTCTACGCAGTAGGTCTCACAACATTGCAAACCAAATGTAGACATTTATTCTCTTTTTATTTTAAATATTATAATGTACTATTGAACTAATTGCCGTTGAGTTTTCTTCAGAACTGCCTTGTAGAATTAACGTAGCAATTCTTTCTAATGTGGAGACTAGAATATTTGCTTGTTGTATTAACAAAGGCGTTTGCTACTCTAAAATAAACTACAATAGCTTAGATTTTGTAGAGGCTTACACACCAGTCACTTAACATTAGAAATACAAGATACGATTTAACATTTTTCTTAAACGAATTTCATTAATAAAATTTATAAAAATGTGTCATAGATGACGTGGCCATCCCAGATTTTAACGGTTAATTGTCGATCAAAACAACTGTTGTATTCGAATATAATAAACGTTTGTAACGCGTTTAATTACCGTGTACATAGTAGCCGTGTTGACGTGGACATTGGACAATTATGTTCAACATAACATTATTTGTGTTTAATTAATCAACGTGTTAAATTGACTGTATGATGCTTATTCAACATAATTACTAATTATAAAGCCTCTACTAATCGGAACTATTGTATTTACGTACTTCTATTGTATGAATTAAGAACGGATATTATATAAATTATTCTATTTTTATTATAATTTTCTACAGCTCTGTATATATTAAATAAAAAATAACGCAATATTATAAACAAAAAAAGTTTTTTTATTTTATTTTATTACACCCTGTGACTACATAAATTAATTCTTTAACTTATGACATAAAAATACGTGAGTTGATAAGTTTTTTTTTCTTTTTATAAAAAATATTGAAATAAAAATCAAAAGTATACTTAAAACAGGTTAAGGTTTCGACCCATGATGGGCTCCATTTTCCGCAACTCCACAACTAGCGCGTATTTTGCGTGAATACACATATCTTTGAATTTTTCGCCGATATGTGCAGGTTGCATCGCGATGTTTTCCTTCACCTAAGAGCGTCGGTAAATATGTACATATGAAATAATAATATATTTTTTTCATATGTATGTAAGTATACTTAATGAAAAAAATAAAACGTACCCATGCTATTGTTTTAAGAGGAAAATGTTTCTTAAAATGAAATACAGTTTTGTAGGGCTTCTTTGCATGGGAAAGCGTTTGTTACGCGGAAAATTCTGGAACATTGAACAAAAGTTAACCAGTTAAAAAAATCATAGTAAATACCGGTATTGCAAATTAACAGAAATTTAATATGGAAAATTTGTTATATTGTTATTCTAAAATAAATATATGTCGTACAAAATTATGCATCAGAAGCACTGATCTCTATAAATGCATAGGCAATTACATATGTGCTGAGAAATTATAGCTTCGTTTCACATTAAAAGAGCCTGGAAGGCCCCCCAAAGTAAATTCGCTATGAAGCGATTCTATAGCGAACGTCAAAAATGTATGGAACTGACATTGACTTTCGATATCTCACACGTATCAAGCACAGGACTTATCGAATATCATTGTCATTTTCATACATTTCTGTCAATTCCATCAGCAATATCGCCGATCGAAAAGTGACACAAACACTCCAGTTGATGTTAAATGACAGTAAATTCTATCTATTATATATTACTAGTTCGAATCCACACCAACATTAGCCCCAAAATGGCGTAAATGAAATAGGCACAAAATACTACGTATTAGAGCCAATCCATTTATAGAGATCAGTCATTAAATGCTTGTTTGTATTACTCTCAAAGTATACAACCTGTTTAACAATCTGACATTTATTTTGCTACAGGTTTCTTCAATACGTTTATAAGATAAAATTAGAAACAAAGTGAATCATCTAAGAATGTTTTATGTTATTTAAGTAATAATTCTTAAGAGAAAAATAATAAAGAAAGGAATATTCAACAAACCAACTCAAATAACCCAAGTAATAAAAAACCCAATGACTTGATAACCTCCTGTAGAAAGTCGGTTAAAAATGCATCAACTTTTATCAAGTTGTAAAATTAGGGTTGAATAATATTTTGAATTGACATTTTCTTACTTTACTTATCAAACCGGTTCAATACTTTTAGGGCGTATTCAATGCGGACAAATAGGATCTTACCTCTTTATAATATAGTAGCTGTTGTTCGCGACTTCGTCCAAGTGAAACCTTTATGAAATAAATTTGAAAAAGTAATACAAACCCCTAAGCAAAATTTCAAATTTCTAGGACGCCATACAAACTTTGTACCCCCATTTCGAAACCTTAGGGTTCGAATTTCTTAAAATTCTTTCTTAGTGCACACCTACGTAGTAACAGTAACCTCTATGCAAAATTTCAAGTCTGTAGACCCAGTAGTTTTGGCTGTGCGTTGATTTTAACATTTCCGTCTACTCTTTTATAAAGAAGAAGAAGAAGAATATCTGTTGTTCGTGACTTCCTCCGAGTGGAATTAAAAAATATGGTTTATGTTACTTGGGAATAATATAGATTTCTGATGGTGAAAGAGTTTTTGACATCAGCCCGATAGTTTTTGAAATACAATACATACAAAATACAAAGTTTTCTTCTTTATAACATTAGTATAGATGTAAAGTATACCTCGATGTATCTGTTCCACAGAAATGACGTAAAAAGGAACCTTTAAAACCAGTTCGATTGTATCTTCAACTGACTTTATGAAAATTAATTTTGAGTTCACTGTTCCCATAAAAAATTGGAACCAAAATATCCATTCGAATGACCAAAAGTTAATTAATTCTATCTGGTATCGCAAATACTTTCAATGATCTTTGGTTATTGTTACCCATATTTAATTTTTGAAGAAAAGGGGGCAAACGAGCAGCGGGAACACCGAGATGTTTATCGACGCCCAAAGACATCTGCAATATCAGAGGAACCACAGATGCGTTACCAAAAATGAAGTATGCCCAGATTCGTATAAACATGTAAGTAACTGGGAAGCTGGAAAACGTGATTTCGGTCTGGAACTCACGAGTGCTAGTTACAAAACCAACCTTTTTCAAATATGATATCGAACAAGGGCTATCGAGACTCGTATGAGACTTACTGTTGTATTAAACACATACTACATCCTTAGTACGAGTACCTACTATCTCTTATTATCCCTTCGTTCCTCTTAGAACCTAGGCTCTTCTATCTGCGAGTTACCAATCACAAGCACATTTTATATTTTTTTTGGCCACAAAATACATTGTCACTGATACAATAGTTGAAATATGGTGCAGTAGAGCTTAGCTCTATAATAATTCTATTTTAATACGATAGAAATATTATGTTTTTGAAAAAAGATATCACAAAATGTTTTTTAAATTTATTTAGGTGTAAAAACTTACAGTTACATGATTGAATTTAATACAGAAACAAGGACAACCTACTTAAGTATTTTTCAATGTGAATATTTTAGCGAACATTTTAATATATGACGAATTAGATGAAAAACCTTGATGTACAAAATTACTTTTTAATATGAACTCATTCAATAAATTCATATTGTCAATGGGATACAATTCAATTTGTTACACAATATTTATCTTGACCGACATTTTGGGAAAAAATTAGAACGCATAATGTTATGTACGTGATGTATTAGAGGTTCATTATAATTTCAAGTAGATACCTAAATTGCAACATAGCCTTATACCAATACTGACGGTATGAGGGTTGAGTTTAACCTATTAACAATTAACCTCCTTTTTGCTAAACTCGATACGGCTTGGTATACTAAAATCAAACCTAATAGCGAAATCATAATCCAAATAATGTCATAGTGTAATAAAGTTTTTATTAAAATTAATAATTATCTGCCTAGTGTTTTATTCGCATCCAAGCGCTTACATTACAGACAAACGTGCAAACATAGATTTTATTAAGATAGATAGAACACAAATATTACTGTTAAGAATTGTTTGGTATTTTGTATAACATTTATGTAAATAATAATAACTCTCATATTCGATTTACTTAAATTAATGATGGTGTTTTAATTAAAGCTATGTTAGCGAGGCGTGCTTAGTTCGGCCACGTGATAGTGAGATAAAGTACAAATTAAAGTGCAGGCGGCCAGCTGATGCTGATAGCCAGTGCTCGCCGGCCACTCGCATATAATACCCGCCTCGTATTTAAGTACGGCGACAATTTAAAGTCGCACGCGCAACCGGCCGACCGTTGCCGAGATACAAGTGAAAATAAAACGCAATTAAATGATTATCGTCCTATAATTTTTTTTTAATTCCAAGTTTATAACAAATGAACTTTAAAGTGGTCTTCATCCCTCAAAATGACGTTACGGGTCGAAGTGCCCGGGGATAAAATCGTGACTGTGGAATCGTGCAAGTGCAACAAAAACTATTGCACGGACGTCGCAAAAAATGAATCTAAATTCACTCGAAGATTAAAAGAAATAATTAAAGACACATGGGATACCAGAACGAAAATAACAGTAGAACCTTATGTAATTTGTTATGTTTTACCTAGCGTTCTCGCGGGGTTGGCCGTGCAAAATTTGTGTTTAGAAAAATCATGCCTCGTGAACTTAAAATACGACGAACGTACCTGCACGAGTATAATGCAGGGACGGACTCACAATTATACGGAACAAGAGAGAAGTGTGCAGACCATGGTAGCGGGAATGACCGCTTGGAGTTTCCCCTTACAAACTGCCCTGCCAGGATTGATGACCCTGTTCGTGGGTGCATGGAGCGATCGGACGGGAAATCGCAAAGCTTTCATGGTACTGCCTATTGTAGGGAAATTAATATCTGTGTTCGGACTAATGTTGAGTTTGGCGTTCTTCCTGCAAGTGGGTTTGAACGAGACCGCTCTCATCGAGGGCCTGCCACCCGCGCTGGCCGGTGGCCGCGTCGCCATGACGATGGCCGTGTACAGCTACATCACAGATGTCACCACAGACTCTGAAAGGACTTATCGTTTAGGCATTATAACGGCCATTTTGACTCTCACGAGGCCTATAGGGCTCGCTCTCAGTGGTATTATGACAAAACGTTTCGGCTACTATGGTGTTTTTTCGATTGCGTGCGTTTTTTATTTAAGTGGTTTTGTTTATATCGTTCTGAGGTTGAAAGAGAAGCCGAAAAAGTCAATCGATAATGATAATTCAGATACGATATTCTCGTTGTTCTCTATCAAAGACTTGAGTGCGACCATCAATGTCGCTTTCAGAAAACGAGAAGGCTCTCGAAGGCTGCAGATTATACTGATCATGTTGGCTTACATGTTTATCGTTGGACCTGTACTGGGTAAGTCTTTTATTACTTATACAGCCTTGTATTTAAGTAAGTTCAAATTAATACAGATCAAGATTACTTTGCACGTATAAGTAGCTTTGTTTTCGTAAGATTTTGTTTTTATCAGCAGTGTTGCCGTCGTAAAATCAAATTTGCCACATGTGCTCGGATCGCTTTGTTTTATTTACATTTTTATGATCAAATGTAAAATTCCTTTCAGTCTCGACACAAACTTTCGAATAGCACAATTGTTCACTTACATAACAATACAAAATAGTTACATTGTTCATTACCGAACATTTTTACGGCTGCGATTTAAACGCAATGTAAGTTGCTACTTTAGTTCTATAATGCTCAACTCTGCCGATCTTACGGCCGAGTGTTCAAACGCTACTCAAATTTAAGCATCGCTTAAAATCTAAATGGTGTCAAAATTAAACGAGATCGCCGTAGAATTTGGAGATAAAGTGTGGACTTAACTTTAGATTTGGTCAGCGAAAGCCCGCTTACCTTTTCGTTTTCTCTATTTTTCAAAGTTAAGTACCGATATCCATTTATCTATACTAATATTATAAAGAGAGAAACTTTGTATTTTTGTATTTTTGTTTGTATTGAAATAACTCAAGAACTACTGGGCCGATTTCAAAAATTCTTTCATCATTACAAAGCTACGTTTTCCCCGAGTAACATAGGCTATATTAATATTCAATTCCACGCGGACGAAGTCGCGCACAACAGGTAGTAATTATATAATGGAGTGAACACACATATTTTTCGCCTGTTTATCATAATGTTTGCTAAACAAACATTGTAAATACATAAATAACTGATTTATTAGCGTACACACGCATGATCACGTTTATTATAAGAGTTTTAATAAACAATTTGCTTTTTGCATTCATTCAGCATTATCTTAGCTTATGATAATGCTGAGATTCCATTTAAATTACCCTATATGGTACTAGTCATCATAGTATATTGACAGTAATTCATTTATATTAATAGTATTAATATTCTTTGCTCACCCATTAAGACATCGGTCATTGTTTATACCTTTAGATGGGATACTAAAAAGCATAGATTTTAATTATTTCAGTACTATTTTAGTTTGCATAATTTTAAAAAGCTTTTTTTAAAAAGTATACCTTTGACGTAATTTTACGATATAACGGTTTATTTAAATTAACCAGTAAACTTAATACAAAAAAAGTTTTATAGAGAATTTTAAGTAATGTTGGTCTAATTTATATTGTCATACATTTCCGTGTACTGAGGTGACTAAATTATTCAACTATATTAGTTTTTTTTCCACAATTCTTATCAGTTTAATGTGGAACAAATATAATGCGTTAAACTAATTAAATTATTGATTACTAAGTAAATATAACTCGATCGCTCGAATGTACAATCGCTTTTGTTTTGTTCTTGGAGAATACGTAATTATTTCGGCACAATGCTTGCATTATGAGTGCATTATAAATGATTATACAGTGCAAAGCGATTAAGTACACTTCTGCACGAAATCTTTAGATCAAAACGAAACAATTTCTGTCTGACGATTATATAATATTGCGTCTTAAACGTAATATAAGTAGAGTCTCGGTGGCTATCTGACATACGATATTATGAACTGTTTTGTAATAGTTAGCGTATTTTTTAAGATATAATATTATAACTACAATTAACAAAACAAAAAACATTAAAAATATATGTTATATATAAATTTACTCAATTTCAATTTACGCCAATTACGCTGGTATTAAAGCGTACAAATTGCCATTAACTGTTAGTACACGTATTCATAAAAATAAGTCCTGAACTTAGAATGTTTTAGTTTATTACTTTCTAAACTTTTCACCCTATGACCTTTTAGCCAAAAGCTTGCTCCCCTAAACATCCTAACAGCAAACAAAGAAAAACCGATTCAGTTGTCGCATATCGAAGTAAATAAAACAAAAACGCCGAAATTCCATAAGCTTCGTGAACCTTCTAAAACTCGCAACCGACAGTTTGTAAAACACTGAAATCGCCATAGCATTTGACGCTTAAGCGTGGACTTAACATGTAAGACGATCTTAAATATTTTAGTGGCTTTTGAAAACACCGTTAATATGTAAAGTTAAGGAAAATACGAGAAAGATGCTTGCAAAAGTCAGGAGAGAGCACATTAAAATCTGTAACAACGATCGTGACTGCGTCGTCTGTGGGTCACGGACTTTACTTTTGCCTCTTTTATTTTGCTCAAATTTTAATAGATCGCAGAGTCGTATATGTCAGTAAGTATTTTATATGATACTAGCTGTCGCCCGGGACACCGTCGGAACCAAAAAATTATACTCTATATTTGTGCAAAATATCATCGAGTTCGTTGAGCCATTCTGGGGATACCTTCACGCGACCACCCATCTATCCACCTATCGTAACTATCGCATTTATAATCAAACCTGGTTAAGCGAGAAACCTCTATAAGCGAGAATCATTCTCTGGTCCCTACAACTTACCTCCATAATAGAGAAGCTCGGATTAGAGAGAAACCGCTATAAGCGTGACAAATATCGCGATCCCTTGGAGTCTTGCCTGTTCAGGTTCGATTTTATTAGTAAGATAAATAATGCTAGTCATAAAATACCAAAAATGAGTACCAGGATAGTTCTAATTCTTTTTATAATTGATGTATAGAATAGTAAGAGTTATCATTATATTATAGGAAATAAGGAAAGTAAAAAAGTAGTATAAATGAAGGCGATATATCAAGCAAGAAAACAATAATGTATTTATTTTTCTCAATGGGTTTTTTTAATTAACAAATAAAGCTTTCCTTAACTAATTTCCGTAGCTTAATTAGCTATTATTTTTTATATTATAAAGTGGCAAACGAGCAAGCGGTCACCTGTATTTGCTGAAATAGCGAAGCGACCGCTGCCATAGACATCTGCAATTGCAGATGCGTTGCCTACCTTTAATCTTCGGAAGAGGAGTCGCACAGCAAGAGGATGATAATGTTGTTTGTCAATATTGTATTAAAATTAATGTAAGATAGATACAGATTAAAAATGTATCAGTTATTTATCTCAGTGCTGGTCAGAGTGCTGTAATGATTTTGTGCAATGCATTTTGCAACGTTGTTTCGGACGGATAGATGCGCTACATTTTGCAACATTAGATATTGAGCATTTACGCCGTTAATCCCAATTGTACAATTATTTGGCACAAATTCAAACTATAAAGAACTTATTTTATTGATGCCATGCTTTAATCAAATTGAAAAAAATATTAGCCACATTTTATTTGAGGTGTTGCCAGTAATTGACTATTTCATTTTCTAATTATTTTGTTTACTTTAGTAGGTATCGTGTTTGCCTTGGAGTGGGTCTAAACATTTATGTACAAGAGGAAGGCAAATGAGAAATTTTCTTAACACTCGACTTTATTTGACTTTATATAACAACAAGCTGTTGGTCGCTACTTCATTCCCTCGGAATTAAAATTATGTTACTCAGTGATTTGGAAACGTAGCTTTCAAATAGTGAAAGAATTATCCAAATTGACCCAACAGTTTTTGAGTTAATCCTAAAGATAAAAAAATACACATTTTTCCCCTTTATTATTATCGATATAAACAACGAAGTCAAGTTGTTTTAATTTTGCGTGAGAAATAAATGTAAAAATCCGGTTGAATTTAATATGTAAAATAAAAAATCAGAAGATGGTGTAAAGGTGATAGATATTTATTACATAAAAGATACATCGAATATTTATAACAACGCATAAATGTTCTGTTAAACAGATTTCTTGTTGACCTTTTTATTCCAACAATTTATAATAAAAACTGGAACAAAAATAAATTAAAATAAGTTACACGCGAAAGTATTAGAACAGGCGAAAGACTTTGTGTGTGATTGTACTATTTAGTAGTAGTAATTCAGAAAATATAAGCAAGATATTACAAATTGTAAGAAAATACACAACAGTGGTGAGCCAGAATGTGTAACCTTTCCATAACTTATGCCACAAACTTCGCGAACCTTCTAAAACTAGCAACACAGTTTGAAAATCACTGTCTTAATCTGTAAAGTTAAGCAAAATAGGAGAAAGATGCCTGCAAGTCAGGAGAGATCAATTTAAAATATGTAACCACGGCCGCGACAAAAACTCTCTAAAATGTTTCTTTTTTACATTAAAAAGACAATATTTATTGTCGATATAAATATACAACCTGTCGTGTATTAGTAAAATTTTCCCAAAGGAAACATAAAATTTTATAAACTTGACCAATTTTGGCTGAATTTATGTACATGATAGTTACATCGATTTTTTATTCAAATTAATCTTTGACATAATTCCATTTAAATTTAGCTAAAAACGAGTATTGATAAGAAAAGGTCACTTGAGCTTAATCTAGATGCGTGTTTTTTTCTGTTTATTTACATATCCTTTTATCAAACTGAATAGGTGCTCTTAAAGGATGTTTTAGTACTTTAATTTATTTGATAGGAAGTATTTTTTTCTTTGACTGTAATCTGCCTTGGACATCTGTTGTATTATTTTTATAGTTATGAGTTTGTTAAAAATCTCAAATATCACTGATCATGTATTTGAATTCGTACTTTTCATTTCTTTCTGCCGTTTACTTAAACAAATGATAACTTTAACGATTTTTTTTCCTTGACATTTTGTTATCACAAACTTATTATATAGCGAATAAAATGTATGTCAGTATAACAATTTACAATGTTTTGTATGGACCTTCAAGTAGATCATTTTCTGCTATTTGGTGGACAAGACTGATAAATGGTGTACGTCCCACTTTTCTTATCTTAAAACTAATATTATTAACTATCAAACGTCAGACAATAGAAAATCAAAACGATTGTTTTAATATTATTAAAGTAAATTAAATTATTAAATAAAATAACATAATGTTTTTATTGCACAGGTCCTATGTGCATAATGCTATGCAAATCTACGAGTTTTAATCTAAATTATCTAAGAATTCGCCTAAATCGCCTTCCATTTCGCATGGGAACAGAAACATGGAAAAACGGAACTGTCACTTAGGAGCTAGAAAGTGGAAATTCGGGCACATAAATATTAGGGATCCCTTACGAGCTGAAGTTAACTGTCACTTAACTGTTCCTAAAAACGAAAGTAGTATTAGGTGACATTTAAAATGAGTTAAGAGTTACCTAAAACTTAGGCGTTGGTGGTGAAAACGGTTATAATTCTCTAAGTGGCTTACACAATGTGATATGTCGGCGAGTCATACCTATATATAAACTTCTATGAGATTGTATAACGAAAGATGTTTACGGACGCTCGTGGTCATCTACGAACCCGTGTAGATAAATGTTAGGTGCCACTATGAATGGAGAAAAGCTTGCGCAGAGGTGCAAAAACTCGAGCGCCCATTAATTTAAATAGCAATAACCGATTCATTGTTCTCTCTTGTAGCCTGAACTGTACAAATGTATTCATGTAGCCAACGAGTTGCGCATTTATTGTTTAAATGTAATAATTCTAGTTTAAAATGTTCCGATTGTAATTTCTAGTGTTAACGATAATTAATAAATATTAGATCTAACTGGAAATGCTAGCATGAAAGCAGTAACTTCAGGTCAGCAAGTTATCAACATAGATTATTTAACTTTGTTGTATATTTTATGTAAGTGAAAGATTGTTTCTAATAAGTCTAGTCTAGAGATTACAGATTATGTCATTACTCTTCTTCTAATATAGATGTAATAGGTACACACACAGGCATGCGCGTAGACTGATATGTGCACAAAAGTACAAATCTAAGACGTAAATTAAAAGTAGGCATCGGTAACACAGATTCTCAATTTTTTTATGTTTCTCAACAAGCCCATTCATGCTTTCTCTATTACGCAGTGGCCCAAGATTCTACTTTTTTTTTAAACATTGATAGTATAATTTGATTTAACACAGCACATTAGCTAATATTTGATATTTATGACGGTATTCTTTTGTAATACGTATGTCCTTTTTGGAAGTATTCTGTAACAAAGTAGTTAGATCCGAGTGCGTTTAGTGGAGCCTATTAAGAGTAATGTTTGCAGATTGCCGACGCTCACGGGCTCGGAAGCTTGACTAATAGATGTGTTATTTGGGATAAAGGTGAGGCGCAGATGACCTACTGGTTCACACGTTACAAGTTCAAATTCACCGAAGTCGACTACAGCTTGTTCCTCACATACTCCGTACTTGTCGGCAGCATTGGTAAGTTATTTTAATTTATTTTTTAACCCTTAGTAACCTGATTTATGATTGTTTTTTTTAATGTTACTGTGTTTGCTTGAGGGTCAAGATGAAGGGGAAAATAGCTTGGAAAACTAAAAAAACTAACTGAACATTCGGATTAAAAGATTGGTATCAAAATTTTAATACTAAGTTATTAAGGGTATTTATTACGAGTAAGTTAGTAAGGTATCAGTATCCTGTGATAGTCTTTGCTAATAACAGGGGTTACTTTTAAAGTACATATGATATAAAGCGGTTCGAAAGCGAATATCACAAATGTATGACACTGACAATTATTGTACGTTCGGTGTCTCACACGCGATGAGCACATGACTTATCGAATGTCATTATAAGTTACATACATTATTGTTGATTCCATCAGCGATATCGCCAATCGAAAAGTACTTTGGGTAACCCCCGCCTTTGAGATGAATTATGAGAATGGAAGAGCACCTCAATCAGAGGATAAACTGTCTTTTTGTTATTAAAATACTAGTCTTATATTTTTTTTAATTAAAATAAACAGCAGTTATTTCAATAGAGGGGAGTTACTCAAATTAAATTCGGTACAAAGCGATACGATACCGAACGTCAAAAATGTATAAAACTGACAACGACATTCGATATTTCAGACGTGACAATCTCATGACTTATCGAATGTTTTTGTCAGTTTTATAGTTTTTTTTTTAAGTTCGCTATAGAATCGCTTCGTAGCGAATGTACTTTGCGTAAACCCCAGTACATTTTTATATAATGAAATAAATCGAAATGTACTGTCTCATAAAATGTAATGTGTCCCAGTAGACGTATTACATTCTATGAGACGAAATCCAGTGATTTTATTTACCGTTGGTTTTCATTGGTTCAAAAAAGAGAAAACTGAAATAGTGTAGATTTTTTATAATAAAACTAGCAACCCGCCCCGGCTCCGCAACGGTGCAATTGTTATTAGTATGTCTGTTATAATCAACGTTTATAGTTTTTCTATAGTTTAGTTAGTATGAGCATTGTACCCGGGCGAATTCGGGGCGGGTCCCTAGTGTATTGTACATGAAAACCTTCCTTTTGAATCACTCTATCTCTTAAAAAACCGCATCAAAATCCGTTGCGTAGTTTTAAAAATTTAAGCATATATAGGAACAATTTAAAAATCCGATCTCACAGATTAGCAAAATGAACTTTAAGTTTTGTATTCCTCTTCAAAGGCCGGCAACGCATCTGTGGTTCCCCTAGTATTGCAGATGTGTTGTCGTGGACGTTAAGCAGTGCCCGCGACCCCGCCGTAATACGTGTGAGGGCCGTCAGTTTTAGTAGGTATTACGGTCACCTTCTGTGGCCGGCGAGTCCCACACTCTCCACGCCATTGCACGCCCGGCGTAGAGGTGCATAAATGCATTTCCTGACGTTTAAAAAAAAAAGTATTGCAGATGTCCATGGGTGTCGTTGATCACCTCGACGTTCCCCTGCTCGTTTGCCACCTTTTTTTTTATAAAATAAATAAAGTCTGTGACACAGATTAACAAAATAAAGAGATGTCTTTGGATTTCGTGTATTCCTGTACTTGCATTATTCGTTTTACCATTTTTGTCATATTCTACAAAAAAGAAAAGATTAGTTAATTAATTCATAATTAAACTAATATTTTAGTTTCGTTTATCTTTATAACTTTCTTCCTAATTTTATCTTTGTTCTAAATGTTGTGTAGTTTACGAAATCTCATATAAATTAATTTTCCTTAACGTTATTTAAATAGTGATACGGTATTAATGGACGTTACCTTTGCTAATGATAAGATTGTCACAGCAACAGAGAAGTCATTGTTAAATAAACAAAACGATATGAGACATTAACTAATTATTTATTAATTAAATATTTATGACAGCGTGCGAATGTTCTATACCTATGACATGTCTGGGAAGAGTATATCTATGTTTATATTCTCAAACTTGTATGAACAATTTCATCTCTCGAATTCTAATAAAAATCTCGCTGTCTCTTTAAGTAAATTATTTTTCACTTCAATTACTAGTTAAGGAGACGAGGCAACATTTATATGTAACTAGCGACCCGCCTCGGCTTCGCACGGATGCAATTGTTATTAGTATAGCTATTATAATCAACGTTTATGGTTTTACTGTAGTGTATTTAGTATTAGTATTAGATACAATCCGGGCGAAGCCGGAGCGGGTCACTAGTGTAATATACAATACATAAAAACCTTCCTTATGAATCGCTCCATCTATTAAAAAAACGTATCAAAATCCGTTGCGTAGTTTTAAAGATTGAAGCATATATAGGGACAAACATAAAAATCGTTATTGTTTTATATAATAGTGTAGATTTTTGATTGTGAAATAAAAAAAAACATTTTTCATTTCAATTGACTTACTACGTAACTTACTTAGTTTTATTTTTATAAATGTAATTTTTCGTCTATTAATTTAGGCTGATATTTTTAAACTATTATAGTAAACCTTGTTATTAAACGGAAACGAAAAGTAATCTTATCTTTAACGGAAGAAAAACTTGCACGATTAAGTTCATTGTAACGAGACTACGTTTATTTATACAGACATTAATTTCATGCTGGAAAATTAAGAAGTTGTATAATTTGTTTCCTTGAACATTTTGATTATTATGGCATAAGGTTAGCGTGGTATGGTCGTGTTATGCGGAGGGATGAGGAACATATAAATAAAAGGAATTGAAATTGTATGTGGAGGGATACAAAGGTAGAGGAAGGCCAAAGAAAGTATGGAATGTGTAAAAAAAGTTATGCTAAAAAAGGCGTAAATTCAGAAATGACAATTGATGAGAAGTATGGGGGAGTACTGCATACTGTGCCAACCCTCCATAAAGACATGGACAGGATGACGATATATGGCTATTGACATATTACAATTGCAATTACTTCATAGTTTCAAATTATCCAGCAATAAGGTGCTGGTCCGCGGAAAAGGTTGACTATCTTCCTTGTCCAAAAGATAGAGTTCGATTTTGATTTCCTTGTTATTCGAAATTTTCGTAGAATCATCTTCATTTCAACTTCCAAGAGAAGGAAATTATCATGTCGTTGGGTTTTTTTGTATAAAAATAACTCGGGTTTTTTTATTGCTTATAACTACTGTGATTTATTGAGGAATCCTTTAATTACTTTCAGTAATAAAATGCGAGTAAGGGCACGTTTTAAAACCCCGTGTGCAAAAAAAATAGCCTTGGTTTGAGGTTATATTCACTCTCACAAGTTTATTCTGTTCTAAAACTGTTGATTGTTAGTTTTTGTATTGTATTTATTTTTATTTCTCACTAGTACAATTCGATCTGTTTAAATTGTAATTGTTTTTGCTACAATTCTACCATCCCGCTTACGATGTCGGTTATATCGTTCCAAAGTATACTAATACTTTTATTGACTTTATAATATACTAGCTGTTGTCAGCGACTTCGTCCACGTGGAATTAAAAAGTATAGCCTATGTTACTCGGGGATAATGTAGCTTTCTAATGATGAAATAATTTTTGAAATCGGCCCAGTAGTTCTTGAGTTATTTCGATACATAAAATACAAAGTTTTCCTCTTTATAATATTAGTATAGATAAGGCAGTGGTAGTTAACTAATTGCCTTCATTAACATATATTTAGGCGTAAAAAAAAATCACACACTTTTTAACAACTATTAACCCAATAACACAATATTAAACAATGTACCAAAACATTTTGGTGCTAATGAAGTCTATGAAATAAAAACAATACCTACCTAGAGTTGTTAAATGTATACTTAAATCATGGCTTAGTGAAAGTTACTCGTAATAAAACATCGAGGAAATCCTTTAAAAACTGGCTGTAGTAGTTACTAACATCGAGAAATAAAAAAGGCATAGCATAATTAGTAAACAAAATTAATTTTGTTATCTGCAGGTTCCTTCATCACACTATATCTCTTCAGCAAGAAGTGGGAGATAGAGGACAGCGCTATCGGCGTGTTCGCGTGCCTGAGCAGGGTGGCTGCGAGCGTGGTGTACGCGCTGGCGCCGACACGCACCGTCTACTTCCTGGGACCAGTGTTGGATATGTTCAGCTCTGCAGGAGCGACGTCTCTACGGTCGATTGCCACTAAACTGGTGGACGGGGATGAAGTCGGTTAGTAGATATTTACAAGCATATCAGGGAAATTATCCAAAGCATGTAGCGCTACAAAGCGATTCGATAGCGAACGTCAAAAATGTATGGAACTTACAATGTTGTTCGATATCTTAAATGTGACAAGCACATGCCTTATCGAATTCCATTGTCAGTTTCATGTTTTTTTATCGATTCCATTACCGATATCGCCAATAGAAAAATACATTGAGTAATCCTCCAGCACTTTTTAGTTATAGGTGACAATAATTATGGTAGTAAGGTAGAGATATAAGTACGTTACTTTTATTCGGCTTCATCTGTATTAAAAATTATTAGAATTTTCAGTGCTGTTAGAATAAGGTATGATTATTCCTTGTGACACATTTAATGCATAAAAAGAGTTCAACGCATTCTCTTTTTTTACCTAATCACGCTTAATAATAACTAAACTACTTACTTATTGTTTTTAACTTTATTAGACTTCCATGTTATTGTTTTAATTAAAGTTTTCAAGATTGATTTCCAAAATTGGGCTTCTGAAAAAGGCGTTTAAAATATTGTACTATACATAAGTACTTGTTTTCTATAATATTTACTTGGGTGCTATTATGAGAAAATATCTTGGAATGTCAAATATTAATTGACCATTTATTTACGTAACAAACTTTCCATGTGTGTCATCAACTGTCATGACAATAAATATGTCATTCAATTGCCAACTGTTTCTTTACATAACTTTATGTAAAGAAACAAAGTATATAAATAATAAATAAACAACAATCAGTTCCCAAGTATTTTCCGTAAATAAACTCGCAATTATAAATATGACGAACAATGACGATTCTATGACATGGCCACAAGTGACAGTGACATTTCAGATTTCCCTGTCACAATATGTTTGACTTTGGACTATTTCTGACGCAAACGTGCTATTTTCAAATAAGTAGTATGAAATTATGTAACAAAATACTGTAAAACGATTGTCAAGGTCGTAAATAAAGTTTGTCGTAAAAATTTGCAATGCATAAATCTATACTAATGTAAAAAAGGAAAGATTAGTAAAATTTTGTAAAATAACTCAAAAATAATTGAACCGATTTAAAAAATTCTTTGACCGTTAGGCAATATTTTTGAATTGGACGAAGTTGCAAGCAACGGCTAGTATGTATATAAAGTTTTTGTTAAGTTTATATTTTATAGACTTTGCCAAACTTCGCGATGTCAATTTTCCTGGACCAACATCAGGCAAACCATCTTAAGAATAGTAGGATAGGACTTGCTTGACCCATGATTAGAAAGTTCACTCAACTATAACATAAACTATATCGTATGGAAGAAAAGAGTTGCATTTCAAATATAATGTAACTTTTTTTCTAGAAATTTTCCATGACGTCGCATCGTTTTCGTGTAATATGATTTGTTAATTCGTTACGTGACTAAAACAACATGTTCTATTGTATACGTGACCTTAACAAATTTATACAAAGCTTAACCAATCACTTAATTCAGTACTCTATTGACAATTAAACAAAGGTTTCTACGCAATTCAAATAAAATGGTAAATTATAAAAATAAGCGTGGATTAGACTTTCTAATGTTTTTAAAACAACTAAAATATAATAATCAAAAGATTAAAAAAACTACACTCTTTTAAAGCTGAAAACTTTCTTTAAAATCATTAACGCAACTTCTTAAAGAAAAAAAACTTTTTTTGCGTAGACGCCGATAAAACTGTCAGAACTTCGCAGACTATACGAATATAAATAAATTCATATATCTAGCTATATTATCTAATGTATGTTGTTTAATTTCAGGAAAAACGAGTTCGTTAATAAGCATTTCGGAAGCTCTGGTGCCCGTCATCTACACGCCTGTATACAGCAAGGTTTATCTAAGCACGCTGTCGTCGTTCGCCGGTGCCTTTTATCTCATCAGCGCAGCGCTAGCAGTACCAGCTATAGGAATATTCTTGTAAGTAAACAACGTCTCTATTCACTTTTTATATGAATGCGGAATCTAATATCTAATAAGTTAAAATGTTGAAGATACGCAAAATATACGCTAGTCTTGGAGTTGCGGAATATCGACCCCATACAACTAAGTTTAAAGATACGTTTAAGACATCTTTAAAGTTTTACACGATTTTTTTCCTGCAATTTTATTAAACTGTGGTTGAATGGATACCGTCCACAAGTCTACAACACGTTTCCAAAATACGTAGTAGGTACCTCTTATCTCTGTTTCTTCAGAGGTTAAGAGGGATAAAAGAATTTCGGTATAAATCCACGATAATCGACAAAAGCCAGATATCATGACTCGAATGCGAATACTTTCACGTTGGCTATCGTTGCGCTGAGCGGTAACAGCATTTCGAAACAATAGCAAAAAGAGACCTTGCGGTCAGTTCAACAGTTTGCCCTTAATTTTATTGACACAAAGTAATGTCGATTTCTAACACAGTCCAAGCCTTGAACCGTCGTTTTCTTTGATTGTTATGATTTATGTGACTGGTGTTCTTTATTTGATGACTCATATACAAATGAATCTGGGCTTCCACCGCTGGAATATCCATACAATGTTTGTTATTTAAAATATTATATTGTAGATTATGAGTGGACTATTAGTTTTTATATTTGCCGACGCTCTTAGGTGAAGGAAAACATCGTGATGCAACCTGTACATATCGGCGAAGAAATTCAAAGACATGTGTATTCACGCAATATACGCGCTAGTCGTGGAGTTGCGGAAAATGGAGCCCATCATGGGTTCGAAACCTTTAACCTTTTAGTTTTTTATGTGTTGGTAGTAAAAAGCCATGGACACGTAGTCACAGTTTTACCCTCTACAACACAAGTGTCTATTACAAATTAGATCAGCGTTGTCCGAATTCACTGAAAATACTTGTTTATGAGGAAGTTAAAACTACGCTGAATTAACGTACGCTTCGTAATACGCTTCTAGCCGTAATACAAGTAGATTTTTAAAGCAAACATTTTATCTCTTTTGCAAATATTAGTTTGTTTTTACTCGTTTTTGGTAGCTGAAAATTAGAGCAAGTATGTCATCTTAAAAAATCCGATCACTGGTTCCTTGGATTTGTGTTTATTATATTTCTACAAACTAATGATGATAATTTATAAACTAAACTATTTAAATTATTATTAAGCTGGTCAAATTGTAATTCGAGCGGTAGGAATTTCAATACAATTTTAATAATTATTCTAGTCACTATGTGAAAAAGTTTATTAACAAAAACAGCTCGTAACATTAAAGGAAGAGTCGAGGACACGATTGCCAAATATCAATAGACAAGACATATCATTAATAGTGTAATGGCCGCCATATGTATATCGATTTTGTCGTTTCTCTGTTTACAAGATTTTGCGGTTCAATCGAAATGAGACCATACATTTTATTTCCTCTAAAAAATTTAATAAATAATAGTAGTTATTTTAATACTGCTTTTTTATAATTTCAGAACGTTATACAGTTTACGCAGAAAAGAAATCAAAGAGAGCACCACGGCCGCAACAAATAAGACAAAGGAAAATGAAGTGACCCGATTTTAGTATAAATATTTTAATTTTGTAGCAAGTTGACTGCGAAGATGTACATAGTTCAACACAAACTGGGTAGCTTTCAGATTTGATTTGCAAAACGAAAGGACTGCTATAATATGTGACTTTAAGTCCCAAACATCAATTTTGTTACTCGGTAATTATTGTGTTAAAATTTATGAGAAATTAATACATTATTATCATACAAGTAACAATAAACAATGAGGACAAGAATGCAAATAAGTGGTTTCTTCCTACCTTCGCACGGTCTGAACATTTACAATATAAAATATTTTTTTATGTTCTCTGATTTTTCATCGACTTCCAAAAGGGATAATAAGTCTGGGGGGTACCCAAAGTACATTCGCTACGAAGAGAATCTATAGCGAACGTCAAAAATGTATGAAACTGACATTGACGATCGATATCTCACACGTGACAATCACATGATTTTATCGAATGTCAATGTCAGATTCATACAATTTTGTCGATTCCATCAGCGGTATCGCTGATCGAAAAGATCTCTGGGTAGCCCTGCTGTATTGTTTTTTTTAAAAGAGTCCGAGTGACAGCAGGAAAGTCTGTGTAAAAATCGGTAGTGTGAACGAAGGTTTAGTGGTAAAATGTTTAATTAGATTAATTGAGTTTAATGTACTATACAAGTTCCATATTATACATAAGTGTTAAATAATTATTATACTATGAATAAATAAGGATCCACCAACTCACTAAGACACTTTTGTTTTGAAAATAATTTCAGTTGGTTGTGATTTTAGATAAAGTCATGAAAAATGAGATAAAATTGCTTATAATTGGTATTCGAACTGTTTTAAGAAGGTTCAGTGCTCAAAATTAACTCTTATTTGTTTTAGTAGTTAATTTTTGTGTTATATTTTAGACAAATTAATTGTAAAAAGTTGTACAATATTAAAGTATTTAAAAATATCGCCTTGCTTTTTAGTTGTTCAACCTTTATTATTCCATGATCGTTTAATTTCAAAATACAAAGGACAGCACTGGTTCCCTTTTTTATTGTTTATTATACAAAAGTCCAGTGACCCCATCGATAACCTGTAGGTTACAAGTCGACTGACCGCTCACAATAGTCTATTTAAAGTACTATTAATAAACCCATTTGATTATTATCAAAAAGTAAACACTTTAAAAGAAATGTGAATGTGAAAAGTCGAAATGTTAGTTCATCTAATAACAACAAGCAATGAGAAGAGAATGAAACCCATAATTATTAGAAATTCATCACGATAATTGCTTCCTTAAATTTTACTTCAAATTGTCTCTTTATTATTAATTTATACTCGTTAATACAAGAGCGATTATTACAAGTGATAACCTAGTAACCAGTCTCATCATAACATACATAGTATAAATATCTAAGTAACTAGATGTTAATAGATTATTGCATTTAAAAACAACGGATTTATGATGGAATGTTTAAAGTACTAGATTTTACAGTGGTGGAGCCCGCTTTAACATCTTCGCACTATTTGGCCGGCTCGTCCGGTGGAATACCACGACCGCACGAAAGACAGGCGTGAAATGGAAGCTATTCCGTGTTTCGTCTGACGAGTGTGTTGCCGGAGGCCCAATTTAAATCCACTTTCCCTTCCTATCTTTTTCCTACAAGGTAATGATGGGAAAAGGAAGAGGATTTTTCGGGGGAGGGGTACGCATAGGGAGAGGAATTTTCCTCTTGCTGTGCGGCTCCGAAGATTAAGGGTAGGCAACGCATCTGCATTTGCAGATGTCTATGGGCAGCGGGCGCTTCGCTTTTTCGACGAGTCCAGGTGGCCGCTTGCTACTTTATAACATAAAAAAAAACCTTATAATCAGCTGGCATCCGTGACACCGTTCACGCGGAACTAAAAAAATCTTTGTAAAATTGCTTTCTTCAAGCCTGTGATCTATCTGTGACAAACAAATTCGACAAAGCCGTTCCGGAGATACCATCAAACATACATCGATCGAAAATCGAACCTGAATAAGAAACCACTATAAGCGAGATTTATTCTATGGTCCCCACAAGCTACCTCCATAAGCGGGAAACTCGGATTACAGAGAAACCTCTATAAGCGAGACAAATATCCCGGTCCCCTGGACTCTCGCTTACCCAGGCTCGACTGTATTAGTAAGATTTTAAGTAAAAAAACAAATAAAACTGAAAATTCTTATAATTCTTTTATGTAAAATTCTATAAAAACTAAAACTTCAATTTGAAATTCTTCAATTTCGGTTTAGTTGTAGATTTTTCTTCTGTTATTTCATTGTTTATTAGCATTCTTATATATCTTCCTTGTTGATCTGAAGGTAATTTTATACCAAGAGCCTCACAGTTTCGGACTATCTCTCTGCAACCTCGGAGATCACGGTTTCTTACTGAAAATTAAATAATAAGCAATTATATTAAACTAATTATTCATTTAAATATCAACTTAATTTATATATCAGAATTCTTTTTACGATTTTTTTTTATATTTCTAGAATTGACCAACATTTTGTTAAATTTTACTAGATTCTGATTTCTAACAATAGATGGCGTTAATTCCAAATCTCATACACCTGCACCAGCTATCTCTTTTCTTCAGTATGAAAATAACTGGGAAAACAATAATGTACTAGCAATGTGAATATAGAAGTGACAGTTTGACATAATAAAAATTGTATTATTTTTGTTAATTTTTACTTACATTTGTAGTTAAAAAGTAATTGTAAAACTTTAGTATACTCAGTGAGCATTTTATATTTGAGTAGAGACTGCATTAAGCTGACCACAGCATCTTCATTGTAGTCCCTTAGAATATTAATACTAAATATTGTTGCCCTGAAAATATGAAGATTTTTTTTATTTAATGATTGTTATTTTACGTCTTGTATTCCTAAATATCTGAACAGATAGTTAAACAAAGTTTATTTAAGCAAGAACTATATTAAAAGGATTTATATTAAAAAAGTAGATTTAAAACTAACATTTTTATCTATACCAATATTATAAAGAGAGAAACCTTGTATTTTTGTTTGTATTGAAATAACTCAAGAACTACTGGGTGGATTTCAAAAAATCTTTCACCATTAGAAAGCTACATTATCCCCGAGTAACATAGGCTATATTAATTAATTCCACGCGGACGAAGTCGCGAACAACAGCTAGTTTATTAATTGAAAAGCTGAATACTACTTACTTGTCTCTAACTATATTTTGTAACTTTTCCGAAGACTCCAAGAGCTCATTAGACAACATTTGATCAGAAAACCAACTACTAGACCAACACATGTGCCAAAAACATACTAAAGGATAATCTTCATTCCATTTCATACTAAATTCTAATACAAACTTCTTAAATATAACCAAAGAGGCCTCCGACCTGTTTAGAATAGTATCTTGGATTAATTCTCTGAATATTATTCTATAAATACCTCTCAAGCCGTCAAATTTCTTGTAACAATTCGATAATATCGTAAGACCTTTTTCCGAATTACCTTTAAAACAATGAGCTTTAGCTAAATAGTGTAAAAATTCTCCATTTCGCTTATAAAGCTCGTAATCAACATTATAACAATATTGTTGTAGAAGAGCGATAACGTCAGGCTTTCCAGCAATGCTATAAGTTCGGAATAGCCTCTTTATTGTGATCTCATTTATAATTTTTCTATGATTAGTACAAATTTTTACCAAATCTACAATTTGTTTGTCTTTTTTCTTTGATACTAGGTCCATTAAATTATTATCAATCTCTTCATTTGACATTTCTGTATAATTTTTTGCACTTTTGTCGTTAATACTGAAGTAACTCAACTGACATACTTTTCCAGCAAATAAATTACTTATATTAGACATCTCAGCCTTCGGTTTTTCTTTTTTTAATAACTCATTTGCCAATAAATCCCTAATATCCACGGTTGATGTAAAATTGTAGCGTATTATTGTTAAACATCGCAATTTAGTTTGCAGCATGCAAGGAGATCGAATGAATTGAAAAGTGGTTTTTATTTTGTTGACCTGCATTTTGTATATGCCAGAATTTCAGGTTTACTTTATATTATTCTTAAGAAACTATATACACTACATATTTAATTAGAAACAAGAAAATATATAAAATAAATAAAAACAAATTTGACACCACACCATTACATTTGACAGTGACAGATGACAGTTAATGTCAGTGTCAGATAAAGTTCAGTTTATAAACAAGATAGATAAAAACTTTAAAATGAGGAAAAAAATTCTAAAACTATCCTGATATTATACAATAAAATAACCAGAGTAAAAAGTGGAAAAGGCGCATTATTAGTTGCCTCGCTCTCATAATGCTATGGCTGTGTCATACGCCATCTGTCTAATAATATGTACACTAAGAATTACTTAAAGTTTTTCCTACTGCCCAACAGATGTCTATAGTATATATTTTTAACGTATGATTTACTTGATTTTTGTTGTATTTCTGTGAAATCTATTCATAATTTCAATTGCAGTAAAGCAGACGCCAGGTGCCGAAACCTCTGTATAAAATTATAACACATCTCCCTTATTTCTCATGAAATAAAAGATTTATTTTGTACAGGCTTTATGATAGTGAAAACCAACGGTTACGTTATCAACCAAATGTTGCGAACAGAAGAAAACATAAATATGCCAGTCAAGCTCTTGTCCTTTATTCAATGTGGAACGGATTACTTATTTTATCTGTATATCCTGTGACGCCTTTGATTTTTTTTTTCAATTTTTTAAAAAGTAATCCCCGACAACGATCGGTTGTCGATTATAGTGGTGCTATTAGTCGTTAATGTCAAGTTCACAGCAGGGGATAAACGTGGTTCTAACTTATGGTGCGACCAAGTTAATTGGCCCGGAAAGTGTGGCGCTGCTAGCGGCTAATTCTGCCAGAAAATATTCAAAACCAATACTGACATAGAAAATTACCCAAAAATCAGACATGACAACACAGCTACTGTCTATGGAATTTGTGCCATTTTTTTAAATATTAATCGCGTGGTAGTAAAGAGCAGTTTTACTTAAGTTTCTCTTATGCTGACAGGGTCAGGTATTTTTGTCGGACTATACAAACTCACAATGCGCACGCGCGTCGACGGCTCAACTGCCAAAAGCTTGAATGAAAAAAAAAACATACTGTGAACGTTACGGTCAATTGTTTTATTGACATTGATTTAAAGTTATGCATAATTTTGGCAGATTGATTAGACGAACGAAATAATAACATCATTCTAATAAGTTTATTTTTTTGTGATAGTGTTCTGTTTATAGTAATTATGCATATTTTCTTTACAGTTACTTCAAGTCTTAAAAAAATCAGTAAGCCCTTTTATTAAGTACTAGCTGTTGTGCACGACTTCGTCCGCGTGGAATTAAATAATATAGCCAAAGAGATATTATACATAGAGGTAGCACTCCATACTAATTTGACGTTAAAAAGCGTGCCAAAAAAGAAATTATTAAAAAAAAAAAACTTGCCAGTATCATAAAAAAATTTTCGAAGTTTGGGAAATTGTGTGTTTTTTTTTAATTATTAAAATAAACAGTAGAATAAACTAAAACATTCATCAA
>QDHC01000733.1:937374-950603 GCA_013186455.1 Papilio dardanus tibullus | reverse complement strand
AATACCTTTTTTCGTATCTGAATTAGAAAGGAAGAAAGATTAGAATAAAACGTATCCGTTAACATTTAAGAAGGAAAAATATTCTTAACCAATACAATAAAACTATCAAAATATCACTCTATGTAAAATATTATTCCATTATTCATGCCAGAATAGGAGGCCATTAAAACAATTCAAAGCACCTTATTCTGACGCCTCTATAGAATTGAATATGAAACATTTTTAGAGCGTTTCAATGCTGAAATTGTCACAACTGTATACCACAATATATTCACAAAGGCGTCGATTACGATACAATCTGAATAGGTAAATTCTTTGACTTTTTAGTGAAGGATCGGATACGCATTGTGTTGTGTCGAATAAAAACTAACAATAAGTACCAAATTACCTTAGTTGCGCCCTCTTTCTGTCTGTGTTTTTAAACAATATCCGTTCAACAGAAATTTCAATTTCAGGTGATAGCATGATTGCTCATGCATAATTGACGTCGTCAGACCCAACGAAATCTATCAAAAATAAAATCTCTGTAAGTACAACGATAGTTCTATGCCTAGTCCATTTCTCTATAGTCATAGGTTGTATAGATTATCGAAGCACACTACGTTAGTGTTACCCTCATTGTGCTGTCCACACCCCGGAGAAGGTGAAATGGACGTTAAAAATAAGAATAGCCGCTATTTCACGCCTGTCTTGTAATGACATTATCCTATCTATCCTTTTATTTCTGATTATTATCTATTGTTGGGTAGACATGAGAGTATCATTCTTTTGTATAGGAAATCTATGTTATTCCGCCAAGGATAAAAATCTAATGTTATCGTTGTAAGTATGATAGATACCATGACCCATGATGGGCTCCATTCTTCCGCAACTCCACGACTAGTGCGTATTTTGCGTACTTCACACACATTTTTTAATTTCTTCGCCGATATGTGCAGGTTGCATTTGCACGATGTTTTCCTGCACTGTAAGAAGTATAAGTATGTACAATACATTTAAACACGTTGGATAGGTAATTAGATCATAGGGACCGTTTTGAACATGGTTTTATTCTGAAAAATAAACTCGAATTTAAATAAAGTTTTATGACGACACTGATTTCTTTTCTCTAAAGTTCTACAACAATTGCGACAGGCAGTTGGGAGTTGAGCTTTACATTCCATATTTTTAACAAAGATGCACATTTCATCGATAATAAATTACAGTTATTATTTACCATTTTATCGATTGAAGAGTTCACGTTTTAAACTGCAACGTGATTAGAGACGAATGTTAAACGCTAGAGGGCGCAAGTCGTCACGATTTTTGGGTTCTGTATTTCTATTGCGGTGTCGTGAAGCAAGATATTTCGCTATCAACCAACCATCTACAGCAGCGGAAACAAATCTGTTACGAACTGTATTTATTTGTATTTAATAATTTTGAGTACATTCGCGTTGAGCAAAAGATTAAAATAATGCGGACTCTGCGGCTAGAAATGTCACTAAATACTTAAAAAAAAACATTTTCTATCTCACAAGCTCTCTCCCGTCAAAGTCATTTTTTCCTTCCATATTTTATGTATAAATTTGCTTCTATTTATCATCTTGCAAGTTAAATAGGGTGACAGTATCAGAGTAAAATATGATATAGCATTTGTGTTGGAAGCCATTACTAGCAGTAGTTTCCGGTGAAGCTTTAACTTTTGTATTATAATTGAATAGAGTGTAAATGTATATTGGAAGTAACCGATGACGTATTGAATGAATTATAGCTTCAGAAATGAACGAATGAACGATTTCTTAATCCGTAATAATTCATCTTTTATTTGTGGCACGTAAATGCAAACGTTAGGCAACAATTCGATATCTAAAATATGAGTTTACAAAAAAATATCAATTCTATTTCTTTTTATACTAATATTATAAAGAGAGAAACTTTGTGTTGTTGTAATTTGTATGTATTGAAATAACTCAAGAACTACTGGACTGAATTCGAAAATTCTTTCACCATTAGAAAGCTACGTTGTCCCTGAGTTACATAGGCTATATTTTTCCACGGGGAGGAAGCCGCGTACAACACCTAGTATATTCTAAATCTAATGAAGTGTATCACAATTGAACAAAGAAGTAGAAGATTCAATGTTGTCTTATAAATAAAATATAATGATGGACTCCCGAAGAGTTCAAAACACCGAAAATTACACGTGAGTTTTTAGCCGTTTTACATAAATAGAGTTAAATAAAATATAGTTCAGTAGTAAAGTGTAGACTAATGATTAGTCACTAATCCTTAGGTAGTTATTGCGTAGTATCTTTAAACTCTAATTATATTCAATTAGTTAAATATTGTGTAGTGAAGTGTACTAATAAAAATGGGCTAAACAAGATAGTGACGGACATTGTCTCGATCCAATGTCGGGACACGAGTGAGAGGTCAAACCGCAGTGCGGTTGCGGTAAATCACAGTCAATGTAAAGGCAGGAACACACTGAGAGTATAACTTTTTAATTATAGACGAGGATGATAAATGTAGACTTGATTTTAGTAATCAGTTTTGTTTGATCCAATTTGCAAGAGATGAAATAGACGCATAGAATGGAGTTGACGTACCTATATCTATTACCGATCGATCGAAAATGCTGATTTTTTGCAAATATGCCTAAACAATTTGTGTTGAATATGCTTTAGTGTTGAGTACGTTCATAAGCGCTAAAAATATTTTAATACTAAGATTTCCACAGCTCCTTATCGCATAAAAATGCCCAGTGTACAACTGACTTTATTTATCGGTGCACTATATCCTTCAATGTGGAGAGAATGCAGCTCCACTTACCCCGATCCTGGTGCCTTTGCTTCTCGAATACCTTTCAAGCTCTCAGAGTTATGTATTCGTGCACTCGACTTTGCTTTCAGAGCTTTAAGCTCAGTAAAAGCAAAATACACAGCTAAGAAAATTAGTATTTAGTTTCAACAAAAATACATGTATCCTTAACACATACTTAATAGATAAGTATGGAATGGACCCACTAAGTACAAACCTCATCATCCTGAAACTGATATTTTTTGAAACAATTCATTTTTTATATTTTAACGTATGAAATTATAAATTCAATTAAACTGAATTAATGATTGTTCACATAAATAGTATTTTGGCGTTAACATTAATACATAAATTCTTAAAGGATTAGATTAATCGATAAACAGCTGTAAACAACTGGCACACCTGAACTTGAATATCACGATTCTGACACACCTAACATGGGGAAAACAACGAAAAGGAATTTAGCATAGTTTTGGTATGCCTTTCATAGCCACAATACTAACCCTTATTTGTTTCTTACCAAAAGGGAACCAAGGACAAGTTTTTTGATTGATCCTAAGTTATCGGCTAACATAAAGCACTATACGATTGTAACAATTGCTTGCATAAATAGGAATTGCAGCATGGCATGCATCACATGCGAAGCATACGCATATCAAGCATGCAGTCAAGCATACAGCATGCCTCTCATGAAACGAATTATAACAGTAAACACGTTGTTTAAGATTGTGAAACACAAGGCGTTTGGATTACGATAAGGGAATACAAATATATCGATGGTGTTTGATTCAAACGTAAGTGTAGGTCGCATTAGATCATAGTCGAATCTGTCCTTAAATGCAAACACTTTAGACAAAGATTTCTAGTTGGTGGAAATTTCTACCAAACAATGTTCAATGTTCATCAAATTTTATTTGTTCAAAGAACTACGAGAAAAGATCATCAAAATATGAAAGAAAATATTGTAGATTGATTTTTCTATTGATCTGTCTCCATCATTTTTCCTACTACTTTGTTTTACCTTTGCTTAAAATTTCGATAATATTTAAGTACAAAGATTTATTACCTTTACCTTAATAAAATAATAATATTTAAAAGGAACAATTATTAAAAATCAGACCTCCCGTGAGCGTACTTGTCTATCTGGCAAGCGAACGGCGGCTGCAATTGATTCGCCAATTAAATGAATCAGTGTTCAGATCATCGTCGCAAATAGCGTTTCGCGAATATAGATTGCGGTAAATTATCAATGGCCATTACTTATATTATCTTTGATTCGTTTAGCGCGTACCAGCTCTCCTACTTGTCGGCAAAGGCGCCGAAACTCATAAATTGTTTAAGTAAAGACCGCCCGCGGGTTTGTGAGAGAAAAGTGCATATGCGCTAAAATGCTGCATCATTAAATTATTTAATTAGTATAAAAATAATTAACGAGAGAAAAATGTAAAGTTGAGTGTCGGCCATTCGAATTCATTGTAATTCTGATATTAGGATGTTCATGATAAAGTGAGATTTAATAAAAATAAGCATTTATATTACTTACTAAACATATCATTTTTTTTAACTAGCTAGTAGAAAATCAAATCTAAATTCAGTATTAAACTAAAATATTTACTAGCATGAATTTCGAAAATAACAATAGGTGTGGTGATTAAAAAGAAAACTCAAATAAACAAGCTTTCACAAAGCGACTGTAAGTTTTAAAGGCTTTCGCTAATTGCATAGAATTGCAATTAACTTCTAACGCTATAGAATACTGATTAAGTCTATTTGGATTGTTTATGACGCGGCTTTATCAAAGGCGTTTGATAAGACCTGTCAGAATATGGTAAAAGGCGACTTATTTATGATCTAAGTAGATTGTTTTTGATTGCGTTTTATCTATTTAATTTGCACATGAAAATTTTGTGTATAATACACACTTCATTACATTTTAACTAATCTTTATCATACGTTTTTAGACTGGGTTTTTCGAAATTAAATTACATTAATTTATTTAAAATATTAATATTCTAAAGAGGAAAACTTTGGATTTTTGTATGTATTTAACTCATAAAGGGCCGATTTAAAACAATCTTTAACCATTAAAAAGCTACATTATTCCCGAGTAACATAGGCTAGATTTTTTAATTCCACGCGGACGATGTCGCGAAAAACAACTAGTGTATTCATAAATGGGATTGTGTCCTGTCGTTATTCACGATAGCCATTTCTTTCTTCATCTTTTTGCTTGTATTTTCTTAAATGAAATTCATTTTTTTTTCATTTATGTCCAGGAAATATGCATACAATATAAATGGTTAATACAGTTTATCATCCGGGGAGAGTCGTATAGTAAATAGCTTGGGCATGTCGATAGTGTTTGTCCAGATGCAAGTTAACATAGAGTAGTGAGGACAGACCGGACAAGACGCATCAACGATTAATTATTATAAGTAATAACTTAATTATATATTATTTTGGATGTGTTAAGTCAGATAGAAATAAAGCAACCTGACAAAACATCAATATAAATAGAGATTTATAGTTTAACATTTCTAGGTACGTAGTGTGCATTTTCATCCTATAATGATTTGTCATTTTCTGTATTTAATTACTAGTTTTATTCTATCTATATTACATCTAAAAAAAACTTCAAAAATTATCGAGGCTTTAACTTTTGACACATTAAAAAGATTGCTATGGATATTGAAGAATGAAGTAGTTGATTGTAATCGGATCAATCGTTTACTCTTTGAAATAAATTTTCTTATTTTGTGACAAAACTATTGACGTGTCTGCACACGTTACTCTATGCATTTATAATATATACAGATATCCCAGTATCAACAGTAAAATAACTGAATATATAAAAGGTATCGTTCTCTTAGAATAGACAATGAACAATACACGAGAGCCTCCGGGAGACAATGGCGCGCGCCTCCCGATGCTGAGTTAGATGTGCCTCAGGAAGCAACGGGAAGTTATCTATACTCCGCATTCAATTTCCACGACTTTCTTACAGATAGTACAGTGCTACTCCTCGGATTATCATTTATATTGTTTTATATCACTACATAGTATAAAACAAAGTCGCTTTCTCTGTCCCTATATCCCTATGTATGCTTAAACCTTTAAAACTATTCAAGGGATTTTACGTTCTTTTTTAATAGACAGAGTGATTGAAGAGGAACTTATATATCTACAATAATATCCATTAAATAGTGGAAATACTGTTATGTTTTAGTTTTTCTAATGTAATGGACTAAATATTTATTTTCCCATTTTTGTAGTGTATTTATTATCAGCATTGCACACGTGCGAAGCTGGTTCGATTGCTAGTCAACTAATAAAATACATACTTCAAGGGCTGAAAAATACATGAAAACATCTTAATAAATTAGAGTAAACTTAATCGATTACGTAAACTCGATGGTTTAATAAAGGATTTTTCGGTAATTAAAATGTGTCGGGTATTAAGTAACTTTGCCCTTTCATTGTGTTAAGTGAAACTTAACGATAACTTTTAACGGAATACTAATAAATACACATAGCTTAGTCATCAGGTTATATAAAGAGGAACACTAAGCTTTACCTATGGTGTAATGATTGGGAAATTCGCTTTTCATTTCTTCACAAACCATTTGACTGCGGCTCGCATCGTCGACGGCGTCTGTCGGCCCCTCTGATGGTAACCACCATAATACTAAGCGACGCATCATGCTTATGACAAAATGCTGACATCACCTTAGTGCTTATGCATTCTAAGGGGTTAAAGTGAAAACAAATAACATTGGTAATGCCTATTAAGTCACTATAATCCGCCTATTAATAGGAGGGAAACGTTTCTCACGAATGTACGAATCGTTTTGATTGTAGATGGATACAAAGACAGAGAAAGACCAAGGAAAGTACGAATTAGGTTCAGATAAGGGTGAATTTGGCTATGACGGCTGATAGAGAAGTAATGAGGAAGGAGTGCGTATTGTGCAGGTTGATGTTGATTCGACTTTAATGTTTCCCTTAAGTTCTCTTCTATGAATATCGGATTTAATATGTATTAACGATGTATGAAAAACTTTTTTTATCTTATAAAGTGGCAAACGAGCAAGCGGCTACCTAAATTCGCTGCAATAGCAAAGCGACCGCTGCCTATAGACATCTGCAATTGCAGATGCGTTGCCTACCCTTAATCTTCGGAGGAAGAGACCCACAGCAAAAGGTTAATACCTTTTTGCTTTGCGTCCCCTCCCCTTGGAAAATCTACTTTGAGAATCAAAATATCATAATTTATTACGCTAAACTTAACATTTATATAGGTCATGCTATAATGGTGCAGATTGTTGGTAGATTAGCGAGTAGCCTAGTTGCGGTTTCATAAACAACCGTACGCCCGCAGACTGTCCCAGCTACACAATCGTCAGGATCTATCTGTAACGGGATACAAAAGCCTTTACAACTAAAGAGTTTAATTGTTTTATAGTCTTCCTTGATTACTGCTTAAGTAAAGCTTATCAAAACTTTGTTTAAACAACCGAACTTTTTCCATATACAGCACATTAAGTTTAAGAAATTAAGTTTTCACTTTAGTTTCTTCTTTTTTCATGAACCATATACTCGGCTGTAAAATTAACTTTGATTGTCTACTTCTAAATATGCTTATCAAACCATTGACATGATTGGATATAAAAAACAACCAATTGCTCGATCAATAACAGTAATAAACACATGTTACACTCCAATGAATTAGTCGGAAGTTGGTCTAACATATGATTTTGTCGCTTCTAATTCTGTCACATCACTCAAGTTATATTTAGTGGTCACGAGCTCAACGTTGAAGGGAATTTTGGTAATGAGTGTGATAAATGATATGATTCAGTGTTCGATTACTGTTCTAGTCATCTGACGCCGCGGTGCGTGAGAAAAGCATCGCCTTTGGTGTAGATCTCGTGTTACAAGACGGGACTATCTTCCAGAATTTTCTTTCATTTTAAAAATGTTATATTAAGAGGTGGCAAGTGGCGACCTGGATTTGACCAAATAGCGACCGACTCAAAAGTTTCAGCAATTGCATTTGCGTTGCGCTTCTTAGTCGACGGAAGAGACGTTCAGAAAGAGGATATTTCCCCATCCCGTTTGTCCTCTCGTCCGCCAAATCCACTTCCCCTTCCCATAATTCCTTTAAAGAAATGGGAATCATTTTAAGGTGTTTAATTTGTTTTGTAATTTGCATATTCGTTGCATCTACTCTTGTGTTCTTAGCTGTCGTTTAATTGATGTTTTGATTGTCAGAAATGGCTGTTATACACAAACCTTAATTTGGAGTCATCAAAAATTCATAAACTGACCGTTAAAGCTTAGTTTAACTGCTTAAGCTTCGTGTATGCTTCTAATATGTTTAGTTACCTTTCATGACATATACTAAAGTGGACATCATATCCGGCGCACCTTTTGCAATTTCATCATCTTATAGATTAGCCTTTCATCATTACAGTCATAAACCTGTCACTAATAATAGTATTTTAGACGTATTGAAAATAAGATGTGATATCCTTGCATAGCTTTTATTACATTAGGTTTATTTCCATGGTTGCACTAATGGTGTCAAACGACAGTTAAGCTTATCCCAACAGTTTAAGGTTTCACTAGAAATAGCGAAGTGTTCTTTCTATTCGTTAGCATTTGATTAAGATTTAGGTCAATTTAATTTGAGAACTTTCGCCCTTTGTTTTAAACATGGTTAGATAGCCATCATCAACATCAGATGATGTTAAATTATTATCTTCATGGAGAAACTGTGGGTGTAGTGGAAACCCATCTTTATATCTTGAATTGGTAAGCATAAATTTAGGGATAAGTGACAAGCATCTAGAAAACAAAGGTAAGTAAAGTTATTTGTGTATCATTTATGCGCAGTGTCACAGAGCAAGAGTTATAACTTGACCGTGTTACCGTCAGATTGTGAAATTAGTCAGTTCAAATTAAGACTAGACAATTGTTATTAAATTGAATGAATGATTTTCTAATATAGTCATCGATTCTATTTGTTTACACTTCCCTTATATAAAATGCCTAGACGGATTATAAACTTACGAACTTCGCAATTTCTCGGTGTCAGATGCAGTGCTGCAGTACAGATATATTGCATTTTGCATGTGAACCCAGGAACCTCGGCTTTGAACTTAGTTTGTTGGAATGCAATATAGTGCCGGTAATTAATACTAATTTCCATGTTGGATGTTGTATGTTATTCATACGACATATACATTGAAAAATATATATTATGATTAATTTATAGCTTGTTTGATGTTTAAACGATACGCTCATTTTCTATTCAAATTAGGCTTCTTTTTTTGCAGCAAAAATGAACCAGTCGTGGGATGTTATTTAAATAGACGACAAAGTTAATTTATAGGTAATCAAACCAATCAATTTTAAAAATAGAACGTCAACATTTATTAAAATATTCAATGAGAAACTTTCTGGTTGCAATCAGCTCGCTCGTTCGGAAATTGTGTGCGACGTTGACGGATGAAAGGGAAATGAAAAACTTCAATCATTCGAATCTGTTCCACTTCGCTATTAGAAATTACGCGATACCAGATTTAAACATATAAAAAAAAAACTAATTTCCGCGTTTCAATACAAACGTGAACTAGACGAAGGTTAGTAAAAAGTCTAAAGTCCACGACAGATAGACATAAGTCGATTTGTTCCGATCGTGTGCGTACGCGCAGAAAGAAATGTTTCAACCTTTGAAATACGAACGTATTGAATGAGATCAACAAACTATCAGAGGTAGGCTACTTTTTTGCGCAAGTACACTCGAAATTGGAGCACAGGCATAAAAGAAACATATACTATTGTAAAATTCTAGTTAAAAGTTGGTACCGGCGTGGGTTCATAGCTCTTTATAGTCGATTACACGGCGCGCCGGCGTACACACGTGTCGTTCTGTTCTCCGACGCGTTCTCCACGCGGTTCGCACTTCGTCATTAAACACGATACAAACATCAAAGACAACTTTTTTAATAAGTTTTAAAACACAATCTATGATTTCAATATTTTTTAATATTTTCCAGTTTGTGATTAGATAGTGAATGATTGTCCTGTGATCCGAGAATTAAAAGGTTAGTATTCAGAATAAAGTTATATAAAATAACTATAGAAAATAAATAACTTAAATAACACATACTTATTTTAGTAAGTATAGACCGGACGCAGACATCGATTATTCAACCTTAACCCTTGCCCAATCAAATTTAAATATTGACGAAACTAGTTCAACCCATTTTAATATTGTGAATAATGTTCAAGTAATTATTTAACTGTAAATTTTGTTCACACTGCATCTATACATTGTCGTAACAAAAACAAAAAAAATGTGTAACTATTTCGTCATTTGGCGAACTTTACATACGTTTTTAGCGATAATTTAGCGATATAAAAATTAAAGAAAATTCTATGTCATATTCATCTGTACATTTTAGTATTTATTTGTGCCTTGATGGTAACAGATCTCTCAGATAAATGATGTTCATGCCAATTATTTTTTCACGCTGGCACTTAATCAATTATCATAAAGCCATTAACAACACGTTTATGACAAAAAACGAAACTCACCAGTATGTTGCAGTTCAATTGTGAATACATAATTCCACGAGTTTTTTTTTTAGACTGTTATGTTGTATATTCCAGTTAGATATTGAATTAATAACTATGATTATTAAAAGCCTTTCAATTAATATTAATTAATGCAATACATATCGTTCCTTATCTCTTCATATATGTTTTTGACAACTGTTTTTGCCCCTCAACATTCAGATTGACAACGGTTGAATTTTTTATATAAGTATATTAGTCCTGGACATTGGACTTAATATATTTTCTTAGTAATAATGGACTATTGATCTTGATATTTTTATGTATTCAATGACTTTATCAATTACTTTATTTTTTATGCAGCTTATTCTATGAAACTAAGCTAAGTATTTGACTGGCTGAGAAATATGTGATATTTTTATTGTGTTTCCATTTTTTTTTATATTATGAATTAATTAAAATAGAGTTACTAAGGTCATCTCCAAGACAATCGGAATTCGTTTCAAAGTAATTCCGTAGTAAAGTTTACAAATGTGCGCAAGAGAGAACTTTCTTATAATTTTGAACTTTATTATGGAATCACTTCGATCGTAGTATTTTAGTACAATTATTTAGAAAATGCAATATTAATTATCGGTTCAATATGATATCGAATAAAATCAAATGGCAGTTATAAGAAGTCGTTGAACTCTATCATTACATAAGTTGTATCAAGTCACGTTTAGTTTTGCTCAATGGACTTAGTTTTTGTTTGTTCAATTGATTCTATTACATTAATATCAATGTAATAATAATGAATAACTATAATTTAAATATTAATAGTGATTACGATTTATTGCAAAAAAGATCCATCAATTTTATAGCCGTCAAAGAGGGATGTTTTAAACTAAAGCTTCATGCGGAGATATTTTTTGCGGTACTTTGCAGGTAATATTCGCGTAATTCCGGTAATACTTAGCGGGTAATAATCGCATAACTCTTGTAATACTTTGCGGGTAATACTCGCGTAATTCCGGTAATGCTTTACGGGTAATGTTCGCGTAATTCGGTCGATGTATCACTGGCTATATTACTGGTCAACCTTAAACGCTGATACATTGTCGTGCGGTTGGAGTGTAATTACTTTGTTGCTTACAGATAGTATCTGCCGCATGCCTCGGCCGTAATCCAACCAGTATTGTCCTAAACAAATCACGTGTGAATATTGATGGGTTCCCTAAGTTTTAACAATCAGTTGTCTGTTGTTTCTCTTGTTCTCATCCTTGGGTTCAAAGATAATAATAATCGATGTTTATGCTTTCCTCATCCAGAGCGGGCAGTAATAACTTTGGAAGCTTTCTAAAAATTATAATCTAGTAATCTAGTCTGATTAATATTGCTATACAGTAATATTGCTATATTAATCAGACTAATATAACAAATGTCGTTTATCCAAAATGTAACCATTTAACACTTTCTTTTTTCTTAATCTTTTGATATGTACGTACGAAAATAATTGAATTGCGTGAATCAATCATAATAATGATCACTTAGGAACACGTAGCATTGGAAATCTACACTTAGTGATTGTTTAAGTTAATATTACCAAGCCCTAGTGTAGAGTTGATCTCAATGCAGCGAATCAGTCATAAGGCCGGCTAGAGACGTTCAGTTTTTGAACTGTGCAGTTAAAATTGACGCACACTCGTCAATATGAAATGCACAGTCGAACTCTACAGTTCTCAGTTTTGTCTATACACGTCAGTACAGTTAAAACTGGGCGTCTGTGGCCGGCTTTATAATGTTCACTTAGGAACACATAGTATGAGAAATCTTCACTTAGAGATTGTTTAATTTAATATTAACAAGTCTTAGTGTAGTTGAATAGGTGTTTTTGAATGCAACGCACTGCACAGTCTAAATAACGAGCACTGGTTTAATGGATTCGATCGTGTGATTTTTCTATTGGCCCCTCGGAAGTGGGTCGCAGCTCTGACGATAAGCTGTATGCTCGCGCCGAAGGGCAAGCTGTTACGCCACAGGAAGTATTTCAGGAATGCGCAATACACGAAGCACATTAACACGCGTAATGACTTGTTACTCGTGTTCTTTTGTCCATACTTTTATGGGATAATACGGAGGGAAATGGTTTTTTATGACTCGAGGGCCCTTCCTATATAAAGCTATTAGTTATTGTGACGTCTTCGTCCGCGGGGAATTAAACAATATATCCTATGTTACTCGGGAATAATATAGCTTTCTAATGGTGAAAGAATTTTTGAAATCGGCTCAGTAGTTCTTGAGTTATTTCAATACATACAAAAATTCAAAAATACAAAGTTTGTCTCTTTATAATATTAAGTATAGATAATGATCTTTGATTTTATTCTTATTTTGTTATAAGCTTTAGTACGTGTATGAACTACTATCAGACCGACGGTCGAATTTTCAATCACCGCTCAAATATTTAAGATCGTCTTAAATGTTAAGTCCACACTTAAACTCCAAATTCTACGGCTATCTCGTTTAATTTTGACACCACTTACGAGTAGATTGTAAGTGAAGCTTAAATTTGAGTAACGTTTCGGCTGTTAATTCCCCAAGTTGCTTAGAGACTTAAGTCGAAGATGTGCGAAAGAAAACAGACATTTATATCGTGTATTAGTTTTGTAATTTAGGGAACACTTAGCTAAATGACAATGGAGCACTCAATGTTGTTCATTGTAGGACGTAAAGAATGTTTTATAAAGTTATAGTGGCGGGCAAACATCGTGAAAAATGTGTTTGCTGCGAGTTAGTCAACTTCTTACGATATATTATTATTTCAATAACATTTTTCCATTGGCAAATTAAATAATACGACAAGC